>LJSK01000107.1:14823-76155 GCA_001299535.1 Leptomonas seymouri
TATATATATATATATATACGAATATGTGTGTATCTATATTGCTTACTTATTCTTATTTCGGAGGAGACGCACGTATGAGTAGCTACACCCACCGGTATTCGGGGTTCAGGAGACCATCGACATCGCCTCTGCAGCGGCCAGCATCGCCTCCGCGCGAAAACTTTGCACGGCGGCCCCCTCTTCCTTGCGCCCCGCATCGCACGACCACGACTTGTCCTGTACAGCGCGCTCGAAACGCATATAAGCCGACGTCTTCGGCGGTGCTCCCCGGGACGTGCTCCGCTCGAACTGCGAGATCGAAGGGAAAAAAATGTGAGGCACTCGTAAAGCGTCTTCCTCACAGCCACGCACGAGATACGAGCAGGGAAGCAGGTTACCGTCGCTACTTGCCGATTGCAGCATCGCCGGGGATGTGCTCGGCTTGATGGTGATGGAAGGCACGGCACTGTCGCCTTCGAGCGCCGTGCTCGCCATATCACAGCCGTGCGATGTCGAAATCGCGGCCAGGCTCGTCCTGGTATCAGAAAACTCGTTAGAGCAATACTGTGAGCCGACAGAGAGCAGGGGTGACAAAGATGGGTAGTGCGCTGCCATACCGAGTTGCCCGTCGATGGAGGAGCGCTGTGAGGACGACACATTCGCCGACATATCCTTTACCTGCGGAGCTGGGAGACAACTGCCCTCCAGAGTCGAAGATGAGAAGAACGCAGGGGTAGCGGTGATGAAGGTTTTCAGCACAACACGAGGCTCCGGCAGTTGCTGCAAGGCCACCGCCGGCTCCTTCGTCTGCCTTTTCTTCTCCCCCTCCACCTCCTCCTGCATCCTAGTCGAGGCACCCGCAGCAGCGCATGCGCCGGGCCTATTGCTGCAGGTGTGTGTGTCGTACTCAGCCGACAGGCCGATGGGGCACGAGTCCTCCGAGGTGTACGGCCGGGTGGTAGTCGAAAACCGCAGACCGCTCCGCTCTTCCCCATATTCGTCCTCCTCTACCGCGGCGTTTGCAGGCGCGTTGGCGCGGCTCAGGAGGTCGGTCAAGTTCAGCTCACGAAATGTTGAGGGCGTTGTGGTATTGTTGCCGTTCTGCTGTAACGTGTGCTGGACGCACTCAACCACGTTTATCTTGGGGGTGTCGGCGCTCATTGTGTCGAATGCGAAGCGTGAAAGTGAGGCCTTCGCTTTCCCTGGCGGCTTCGCTATTGACCCTGAGAAACAAGAAAAAAATAAGTAAATAAAAAAGATAAAAGGCGAGGCAAAAAGAAAAGCCTGGAAGGGTGTACAAAAAAGCGTCGTCGTTCGTGTCACGCCACTACACGAGAAAACCCTGCGTGACCCTGGAAAAACAAAGAGCACAAAAAAAAAATGTGTTGCCTTTTCTTTTTTTTTTGTCTGGGGGTAAGCAAGAGAGAGAGAGAAGACAACAAAGACTGCAAAAACGAGAAGCACGGATGTAAACAATTGCTATAAGTGCAACAATAGGAACAATAGGTACATAAATAGTTATGCGTATATACCGGTATAGCTAAAAACAGCACAAAAAAGAAAAATGAAAGAAAAGAGATCAAATAGAAAGAACTAGATAAAAGGTATTTGGGGGACTCAATAGGAACCGACTTTGTTGGTGTTTGATGTTAGTGAAGAGCACAGCTGCATCGAATTATGAAGAAAGTTTCATCACCTTGTTGTAACTCTTCCTTCTTCTAAGCCGGGATGCTAGTTGTGGAATCTCTTTCTTAATCTTTGCTGACCTCTTTAGATTCTAAAAATAGAAATTGAGAAAGGAGCCTTAATGCGGTATCTGCCGATGGTTCTCTTGCTTTCTCGAGTGGACGCTCAATAAGAGGCAAGTGACGAGCAGTGGATACATCAATATATATATATATGTTTGGGTGGGTGGGTGTGGGTCTGTGTGCGTGTGTGAATGGAAAGTGATGCGCACAGGATATGAAAAGCAAAAGAGCACTGATTTTTTTCTCTTTCTTTGCCTTTTCACGTATTCTGTGGAGATGTCCAGATGTTATGAAGAAATGCGGGGGAGGGGGGGGAGGTCTCTTTTACGTGAAAGAAACGTTTGGTGTGATGGAAAAGATGAATTCTCCCTTCTATGCTTAGATCTTTTTCCTTTTCAATATTTACAGATATATGTATTCATATAGATAGATATGAACAGAAATGGATATACATGTTATGGGTGGGTGGGAATGTGAAGTAGTTGAAGCAAGAAGGCAAAGGAGGGAGGAGAGAACAAAAGAGAGAAGAAAAAGGGGGGAAATGAGGAAAGAGGAGCAGCGGCGAGTGGGGACGTGAAGCGGGTGAAGACAACAGCGCAAGAACAAACACGCACGGTGCACCAGGACGTGTTGGCAGTTTTGTGTAAGCACAGAAAGAAGAAGCGCATACTCCAGGTTGAGACGTCCGCGAGGAGGCAGTGTGCCGTCTTTCCAACGACAGCTTTTATTTTTCATGATCACGAACTCTTTTTTTTTCTTTTTTCAGTCAAAAGGGAGGCGTAATTCAGCCTTCCCTTGCTCACTGACTTCTCTTCCCGTCTCCCGGGCTCATCTCCCTTTTGATCCTCTTCAACGAGCCGATATTGGGTTGATGATTATTATTATTATTTTGGTACTCGTCGCAAGCCGGCTCCCTGCACGGCAAGAGCAATGTAGCGGTTGGTGCTTGGCTTACAACGAAAACTCTCATGCGGTGCAGGCGTCAAGCTCTCAACGCCGAGCAGCAATCATAACGCTCATGCGCGTGTGCATCTCACCCGCACCTCCACACCAGCACGAGGAGTCGACACCATTTACCGTTGCACAGCACAAGAATGAAGGCACGCCCGTTTGGCTATTGTCGTTTTTCAAAGGCAAATATCCAGTGCAGCTTTGCAAAGCTCTTCCTAATATATATTATGTGGAACGTTTTGAAGGAGTGCGCGCTGTGCTTCCTTCCATTATTAATCATGGATAGAGAAGGAAAGCAGGGCCACTCACTTCAGGTCTGCGAACTCGTAATCGAACGCGTCGCCCCATGCACATAGACGCAGAAAGTTACAAAGAACAGATGCATGTATAGAGTGTGTGTGTACGGTGAAAGGTGGTACTTCCATTGCGCTTTCTTGGGTGGGGGGGGGAGGGGGGCGCGACCACCAAATTGCTAAGAACGGACACCACCGCACAGCACAAGAAGTGTTTACTGTGCTTCTCTCTCTGTGCGCCCATGCTCACGTATCTGCAAAGGAAAAGAAAAGAATAAGGGGCGCTGAAATGAAACTCGATGAGAAAGCGAAGACGGAGCTTCGCTTCACCAAAGTTCAGTCAGCAAAAAAAAAAAAATGCGTGTGTGTGTGTACTACGTTGAGATCATTGGATGGATACAACCGGAGATACAAGAGCCGCGTAAGGTGGGAAGCCTTAAGAAGACGGAAGAGGAAAAAAAAGAAAGTGAGCGAACGGTCTCAGACGAAGTTATTATTAAAATAAAAAAGAACTTCGCTTCTCGATAAACACGACGGCGCGTGGCTGCTCGGCTCGTCCATTGAAAGCGATCTCTGCTGTTGCTGCTGCTGTTTTTGCCTTCAATGAACGCGGCAGCACCCGGCAGCCCCCTTCCAAGTCAGCGGTGGTGTACCGAGCGTGGTATAACTGGGGGGGAGAGTGATGTGACGCCGCACCGGTGCGCAAATTGAGGAGCTCTCCCGCCCCGACCACCGACGGCGAGGATCCTGGTGGCAAAGACGGGGTCTTGATGCCGGTGTTAACCGTCTCCCTCAAGGCCGATTTTGTCAACCACCTGCCGTAGCGCCAGTGGCTGCTACCGGTGAGCGCCGCCCTACCTCCTCACCCCTTGAGTCTCTGTGCAGCGTGGCGTTGCAGACGCGCCAGCACCACTTGCGCTTGCTGAGTATTCGCCCAGCACTGGTGCTCAGCACTTCTCATGAAGTGCGTCGTGTCAGCTGTGCACTACGCGCCTAGAAAAGGAGCAGTGGTCCGCGCGGCAGCGCTGACTGGATATACCCGGCACCGGGATGTGGCGGCGATTGCGCAAGCACGCCTGTTTGCTGCTCAAAATTGTTGACATGCATCAAGAACGTGTAACCGGAATCAAAAGCAGCTGTTGGAAGGGCCCATACGTCTCTTACCGGCGCCGGCTGTGTCCAGTCGCTCCTGTCAGCCTCTCCTCCCACCTTCCAGTGAGAGGGGTTTTCGGGGATGAGGAAGCGACTGGCAACCGCGATGGATGCGTGGATAAGCCCGTGCTGCACAGCGTGACGTTTGCTTTGCCGCTGTCCTCCTCTGGCATCAAGGGCTCTGTCGCCTTGACCGCAGCATGAGAAGCAGACCCGGGCGAGCGCATAAACCGGCGCTACCCAAATGGCCCTGGATGTCGCATGCGTGTTGACCGATTAAAGGGCGATACCCTTTGGCTTGTTTGCGTGCTGTTCCAGTGGTGGTTCTGGCATGTCGTCACTCCACGGGATAACATAACCCCAGGGCAACAGGGAGGACAAAACAGAGAGAAGCAATGCACGATTTCCTGCACATCCGCGCATCCGCAAAAGGAATAGGCGGCGCAAGCTCAAAAGGAGAAAAGCGTGGTACGCGGCCCATTGTCAAAACAATCCTCAGCTTAGTGGCGTGCTGCGTTGGGCTTGCACCTGTGAATTCGGCAACGAAGTTAACGCTGAAGGGATCACCTCCAACCACGCAATGGGTCAGCAGCCCAAGGTGAAATGGGTGCAAAGCAAGCAGAATGGGAACCCTATTAGTATTTCGAACTACGTAGAGGAGACCTTTTAAAAAGAGAGAAAATTCGATAATTGAATTATGTCGAGCGGTTGAGAGGAAACACTTCCCTGCTTTGTAAAGTGGCACAAGCTGCCTTCTACGCCCTGCACGCCGGCCCGGAAATGGAAACAAGAAATCCGGTGAAACTCAATACGTCTCTGTGACGGTGTGTGGAAGGTCTCCGGATGAAACTGAGACCTTGGCGCTGATGGCCTGTGGCAGTACGAGGCGATCCACGAGCTCGCACCGCAGCGCCGCCCAAGAGAGACGAAGGGAAAACTCATGGAACGATAAGACGAGCGCACCGTGGGGAGGGGAAGAGACGCGAGGCGTTGCCCGCGTTGCGGTGAAGAAAGCACGCAACAGCACACCGTCAAATGCCCGTTCGCGCAGCTTTGTCAGCATCCCACCCCTACTCCCGCGCACAACCCGCAGCAGTGAAAAAAACAAAAATGAAAGAAATGTGGTCATACAGAAAAGGGGGTGGGGGCGAAAAAGACGTGGGAAACAGCCATGGGGCGGCAGTGAGACGATTTAAAACAACAACGGTCATGAAGAGAATAGATTCTTCGAGGTGGAGGGAAGACAAAAGGAGAAGACAAACAAATCGGAAGACAACAGGTGAAGATGCAGCTGTGCGTCGGAAGCGCATGCCTTCCGCATGAACCGCTGTACCAACGTGAAGAAGAGCATACAAAAAAAAAAAGACGCCTAACGGAAACCTTGAACCACAAACCGCCGCGCTCACGTTCGAAGAAACTGCTTTCGCCTTTCAAAGGAAGAAGGACAAGTTTCATTACGACCAGAAGCAAGAAATGGTGAAGAAGAGGGCAAGGCGAGATTGAATTGACGAGAGAAGTGGGGGGAAAAGAATGTCGGGTGCTTCAGCTCGAGTCACTGAAGAAGACACCTCCGCCTTTAATAGCTAGGAAGACCCCTGGCCGTTACTGCCCTGGAAGTGACAGAAGAAAAAAAAACGTGAGACGTTTGCTTGAGCGCTCAATACTCACAGCTCTACACGCACACGCCTGCACGCAAGAGGAGCGTGCTTTCAATCGTAGCACTAGAATATATATATATATATACATATATATATTGACCTATTTATCGATTTAGTATCGTGAGTTGCAGATGGAAACAGAACATCGAAATGAAAGACTGGTTACGGAACAGTGAATGCAGATTGTATGACGAAACTTGAGTGTTGAAATGTGAAACAATGAAACGAAGGAAAGAAAATGAAACAAGCGATAACTCTGATAATCACAGAGAGAGAGTCAAGGTGACTTGAACAAAAAACAAGTTCAATGGAATGTCGCAGCATCTCAACAAATTCAGTGTTATCAAAGAATGCAGCTACTAGAGATGTAGTACTTGCTTCTACAAACGTTATCCCACCAATGCTGTTTGCCCAGTGTACATCCTGTTTACCGAGTCGTCTTTTTCGCCCCGATCTCCACGCCTTCACAGAAGCAAAGGAAAAAAAAAATGAAGCATGTATGTGGCCGTACCTGCAGTTTGGAAAAAGAAAAGAAAAAGAACTTGAAAGAAAAAAAAAGTGGAACTCTACAATAATTGGGAAAGAAAAAAAGAAACATAAAATACAATAATAATAAATAAATAAAACAAGCAATACTTTCCAAGAGGATTCGTAATGTAGACTACAACTGGGGAAAAAAGAAAACGGGAAGAGGACATAAATGAATAAGCACTCTAATATCGATAGGAACATCAGCCTCTTGGACAGCTTTCACAAGCATGTGAAGAGCCCACAAACACCTTTTCGAACGGTCCCTCTGCTCCTGGCTTGATTTCTTTCTGACCCAGTACAGAAAACTATTCTTTGGTTGTTGACTTCTATGCGGTGGTATAAAAAAAAAAAGATAGAAAGAAGGGAATGCTTACAACGAGGATAACGGAGTTTGGAAAGGAAGGAAGAATTCACGTTAGCACAGACTTTTCATCAGTTCTTTGCCCGACGAAGGGACGGAAACAAATAGAGACTGCGCAGCAATAACAGAAAGAAGAAAAAAAAAAACATAACAGAAACGAATTATAGAAAAGAAAGGAAACAACATACGACGAAAGGGCTAAACACGAGCAGGTTGAACCCTCTGCTACCAGCAACACTTCGGCCCATCCTTCTCTTCCTTCTTTTACATTCCTGGGCCTTGCCACTGGTCACGATGTGACTCGCGTCGCAGTACATCGGGTTTAGATTGGCTGTGTGAAGTGCACCGCGCACGACTCTGTGCGGCATCGCGAAGCATCGGTGAAACAGTGCTATGACGACGGCTGCCGTGGCTGTGTGGCGTCTCCAGAGTCTGCGGAGAGGTTTGCTGCTGGTGGTGGATTATGGAAGTTACTTCGTCAAGACACTTCTCAATGCGATTCAGCGCTCTCGACAGGACAGGACTCGCCGAATTATTGTCCGCGAGAGTAAGCGATGTACTCCCGAGAGACCTGCGTCGCAGTGCATCGCGGTAAACGGGCGCGTCGGCTGTAATGCTGCTGTATCGTTGGGGCTTAAAGTACCCTGTCATCAGAGCAGCTGTATCCACGCTCATGTTATTTAAAGCTGAAGCGTCGCCCCCGCTGCGGGTTTTTAGCCGCTCTTGCTCTTCAATTTGCCGCTCCAGCGCCATGAGCCGCTGCTCTTTCGACAAGAGCCAAAGCTGAGAATCCCGAAGAATTAGCATGTCATGCTCAAGTCCTTGAGCCTGCTCTTCTAAGGAGAGGCGCACCTTATTCAAAAGCTGGCCACGCTTGGAAGAGGACCGAACCCCTTCCGCCTTCGCAGCGAGAACGTCTTGTTTCCACTGATGACGCGTTCGCCTCAATTGCTGTCGCCGCTCATCAAGGTTTTGCTGCTGAAGTTCAACATATCTTCGGCCCTCTTGCAGACGCCGTTGTTCGCTCTCTACAAGGTTGCGTTGCTCCTGAAAGGATAGCGGCAAACTCAGCACACTGCCAGTCTTGTTCCAACTTACTCCCAATGAATTTGCTGGATTGGAAAAAGTGTTTGAAGAATGGAACTCAGGGGTGGTTATTGTGACTGTTGGGGAGCTGCTCGCCGCCGGCGTTGCTGGGGCGGTCCGCAACTCTCCGCTCTGGCCGGGTGAAGGGAGAATGAAGGGAGAGCCAGCAAACACCTCACGAAGAGCTTCGGTAATGAGTGTTTTAATGTCCTGCTGCCGTGATTGGGAGGCAGGTGTTGCGGCTGCGTTCTCATCTTGTAACGGGCGAGCGAGAAGCTTTTTATCGAGGCGCGGCGGTGACAGCCTGCCCTTCTCGCCATTTTCTTCCTCGTCGGTGGCACTCTGAGACGAGCTTTTGACGATTCGCGGGCTTGGTTCATGCGAAACAGTGTCCCTAGCATTGCTGCTGCTAGTCTGATGTGTTTGCTTCTCCTTCCCTAACTCTTGCATGATGTCGTTCAGCTCCTCCTGTGCTTTCTCTTTCAATTGGCGCTTCAGCTCGCTCAGCTCCCTTGCTTGAGCCTCCTTGATACCTGCGAGTGCCTCCATAAATCTGTCGTGCTCCTTTGAAATCTGCTCCTTCTGACTTTGATTTCGCTGCTCATCAAAGCTGTCACGAAGTTGTTGCAGTTCCTGCTGATACGATTGCTTGACAGAATCGACTTCACTCATGTGAACCTTGTGGAGTGATTCGAGCTGTGCCCTCATCCGCTCCTTTTCTTGCTCGAGCTGCTTTTCATGATCACGTGTCATTTCAGCAAGCTTGGCCTCCAAATCGTGCTGCAACTCCTTCTGCCTTTGAGCACCTATCTGATCAAAAACTTTTTGGGAGCTCTGGACTGCTTTTTCAAATTTGTATAGGGCTTCCTCGTACTGACGCAAAAATGATGCTGCGCACTGCTTTACATCTGATATATCTTTACTAGCCTCCTGGAGCGCTTGGGATTGCGCCTCTTTTTTGATTTCGGACTCCTGGCGCTTTTCACGCGTAAATGTTTCGAGCATCTGCGCCACCTCAGCCTCAGCTTTCCGCTTATCGTGGTCTAATTGAGCCTTGAGCTTTTCGCGAAGACTCTCCGATTCTGCGGTGCGCCTTGCTTCGCACTTCTGCCGCAACTCATTTATACTTTTCTCCAAGTCATGCTTGAGTCGCTCTGAGTCTGCCTCCACGGCAGCTATTATTTCCTTTTCGTGCGCTTTGCGGCGCCGTTCCTTTTCAGCACTTGCCTGCTCTTCGTACCGCTTTACCTCTTCGGCCACGTTGTTATCGATTTCTTCTTTCCGGCGAGAAAGAATACTCTCCTGCTCCGCTTTATACGTGTCAAGCTCTTTCGCCAGATCTTGATCTACTTTCGATCGGAGGCTGCTATGCTGCTCTCCCTTGTAAGCCTCCAGCTCCTTCTCTAGCTGCTGATCTGCTTTCGCCCGAAGGGATTTTTGCTGCTCAGCCTTGTATGCCTCTAACTCTTTCGCAGCCTGTTGGTCAGCCTTTCCTTTCTGCTCTTTTGCGAAAGAAACTGCTGCTGCTTTCATTGCTGCATTAGAAGAAGACGACAGAGAAGATTTACCAAGCTTATCAAGTGCTCGAAGACCGTTCACGCCACCTCCGGCTACGACTTTGGTTGGAAGTGGAATCGACTCTGGCTCATCGACTTTCTGTGCATTTTGAAGCTCAGATGCAAACGAAGAATCGCTTTGCGTCGTCGTTGATGGAAACTCGGGAGATCCCATCTTCCCTGCAGGATTTTTTTCACCTTTAGGAACGACGTCTAGACTCGCAAGCTTTATTGGACCGGACCCCTCCTTTGGCTGAATTGATTGCGCCAAAATTGCGGTTTGTGCTTGTTGCATCGTGGGAGTAATTTTCCTATCACCCTGAGAGCTTTCTTTCACCTCCAACGCCTCTGCATCACTGCTCTTGGATTTCTTCCGTTTTGACGATTTTGCTCCCTTGCCGGTTTGACCTCCAGTTGCAGCAACGCTGTCAGCTTGCTCCGTTTCGTTGCCCTTCGCCTTTAATTTTGCCTTTTCGATACTGAGCAACTCTCTGTAGTGCTCATCCGAAGGATGATCCCAAATACTTTGGCCGGTTCTAAAGTTGAAATAATAAAGTTCTCCTTTCTCGCTCTTGCACGCCTTCCAGTTATCAGGTAGAGGCGCTTTGAGTCCCTCGCGAGCGATCCATAAAAGCGGCATGTCCTCGGGCATCTCCATCCCGAGCCATTTGCCGTACTCTACCATTTCTGCTTCAGAAGGCTCATAGTCGGTGTCGGGCTGAACATCTAAAACTACAGACATGGTGCCACAATGCAAAAAGCAGATTCTTGCTTTCACAAGTGACAGTATATAATGGTATACGTCTATGTAAATTAAGAGTTAGGTACCGTTGCTAGGGGAAAATAAAGCGGTTCAGGCAAAGCAGTAACGGGTCATGAATGTAAATGGAAACAGCCCATAAGAGATAAGGATACATTGCAAATTTGGAGAAAGGAAATGAGATAAGATTACTTCTTGTGTAGATATATTGAGACTTCAACGTGTTGGTATTGCTCTTATTTTCACTTTTACTGTAGCAAAGTTGATAGACAATGGAATTCAGTTCCCATTTACGCTGCTACGTATACAAGGCGGATATTTCGCCTCTTCTTTTTCAGCATCGTGCAGCATGAATTTTTAAAATGTAATAAAAAAAATTAATTAGTAGATAAGATACCGACAGAGAAAAACTTTAAACACCAACTCAAAAAAAAAAAACAGATAAAAGGCAAGAAGTCAATTTATAGTACGAATGCAATAAACACAATAGTTCTGCAAAAAAAAAAAAAAGCCGGCTAAAAATTCCCACTGTGAATACAAGATGTGTGCAGAAATATTTAACACCAAACACATTCACTCTTGATTGCTAAAAAAAAAATCCAGCCAAAATAAAATAGTCAGCAGCTGCAGCTCCACTAAAAAAACGGTACAGCCGCTATCTCAAAAAAAAAAAAACTCAGCAACAGGGTCGATAGCAATAGAAAAGGAGCGCACATGTGTTTACCCGCACAATTAAATTACTCAACTATGGACTGCAAGCGCCACCTCAATTACCTACAAAAATCACAGCATTAGCATTCAAAAAAAAATGTGGCTTCTATGACGCTCCCGCACTCAAATTCTGCTGCTGCAAATGCTTTGCATGGACAGACACAAATTGCTGTTCCATGGAAGGACCCTCGATGCATTATGGAAACCTAGCTGACAATTTCAGGGAATCAATACTGCTCACCAACAACACAACTAGGAAGCAAAAAAGATCGCGATCCGTCGCCTACATGAGCAACACTCCGTAGCAACGCGCACCACACAAATCTCCATCTTACTGCCACATCCTGTGCGCCTACGCATGCGCGTTGCTTCCATGAAGCTGCACTCTCTTTCATGCTCGCACCATTCACCTCTCAGCAATACGATCACAGAAATAGGGCGGAGCATTCCATGCGACTGGCATCGATTATGAGACACACTGGTAAGCGTTATTGCACACGTCCAGCACTCGCAAATAATAATAAAAGCATCCTTTACCGCTTTGTAGCCTTGTTGATAACTGTTTCCCTTCTCCAACCTCTCAAAGCTCACAACCCACATACTTCAGCTTCCAATGCACACATCCACCCGAGCCCCCAATGAACCCAGAGAGGGCCGTTCTGCACAGCCTCCGCAATCCTCCGCCGCGTCACAGCTGCAATCACCGCCACCTTCGAAACAGCAGAAACCTCACTCAAACCACATGTTTCTCTTCACTAACCACACCTACCACCAAGTACCTTAACCCCCCCCCACAACAACACCCACGCATACACTGCACCGGAACCTCATTGCAACGAGATCCAACCCCAGATCACCTTAAAAACGAATCTCCCACTTCTTGCACAACCTTCAGAAAAAAGAACCAAAACTAACTGTCGGCAGCAGTGATGAAAAAACAGAAAAAGCGAATATAAGAGACCAAGTCACTTATTAACACCCCACAACCTTTATTCCCTTGACAACACTTCTTTCTTGAAAGAAATGAAAGGTATATTAAAAAACCGACACCACTGATAAACATCACTTCTGTGGTCACTGACAGACAACGGCTTTTCACAAAGGTAAGAAAATATGCAACACCCACACCAATTCCTACTCCTAGAACACTGAAAAAGCCTTGCATACAGCAACCTCCGAAAAGACGAACATACTGCGTCCTATTGACAAAGTCCACACAGCTTACAAAAATCACGTGTTCTCATCGAAAAAAATCATAGGATGACAGTAACTGCAATATACAACAATGTTCCACTCTTTCGCCACCTCGTAACTCACTAACAATGAACACCTACGGCGTTGCTAACAGTCGTTTCTCTCTGCAAAGTGATTCACACGAGCTACCCTTTCCACATACTAGCCAAGCATATTGGAACTTTAAGGAGCTAATTCTTTTTCTAAAGAAGCCATTAAAACACCTTCTTGAACTTACACAATCAATTATCCACTAAAAGTCTTAAAGCTAGCATCTCTAACAGTGGGGGAGCACTATCACTGTGCTACACTTGTAACAGCCACCGCTTTCTACCGGTGTGAAAAAATGAGAAACCTGTCTTCAAAAGAAGAGTAAGTACCCCCCACTTGTAGAGAAAAATGTGTAAATCCCTAAAGACAACACACACTTTAGCGCATTTACAGTAGAACGCGGACACTTAATCACCGGTTCGCATCAAAAAGTGCTTAAAGATTTGCGTGTAAAGAGGTGGGGGAAATATTATGCCCTTGTAATGAAAGTAACAAATTTAAATCCTGCCGCGTCAACCTTTGTGTGTAGCGTTTTATGAGCTAGTAAAGACCGATTGATCCTGGAAACAAAAGTGAGTTAATTCCGTTAAAGCAATACTGCTGATTAGAGTTTTTAATCGTGGCGTTTTCGTTGCGTGAATTCTGTGGCGCGAATAGCAAAAGGTTTCTCCGCACGGTTAATGTGGTTTTCATCTGTGGTGTCCTTTATTCAATTTTACAACAATTACATTCGATTTGTTGGCGTGAAAGCGGTAGAAATGAAATACTACGCGTTATTGACAGTTTATCCCTTTACAGTTGGTTGGCGTACGTATTCACTTGTCTATGTATGAATCTCTTTTTTTGCCAGTCATCTAGTTGCGCTGCTGTAGTCGCACTTTCTAGCGCCTTTTTTTACTCTGGTTGTTTGAAAAATTTCATTAGAGTGCGGCTTCCTAGTTGAAGACCCCGGTATTGCACATAAAGAATGTTAAGAAAAAACAAGCTGTATTTGGTGCTTTCCATTCCGTTATAATGACGCACATAACGAATAGTTGCTGAGGGTGCGAAGTTTCATAAAGAGTTTTCTTAAAAGATAGAATGTGCAGAATTCACTTTTCGTGTGGTACGAAGTGATCGGATTTTTTCGAGCTGCTGCTTTCCTTCTTTTGGAGGAGACTTTTTCTTAGGGTGCTTTACTGTGTTTGACTTTTTGTCTCCTAGTGTTTTTTCTCTGTTTCTGAGGATTTTGAACGTCTTCTAAGAAAGTTGAGGTTTCTTTGACTAGACCGTGGAGAAAGTCAAGGTAGCGGTTGGGTATTTCCGTCCCAAGTTTTTGAGAGGCGAAAATGGAACGGAAAGGATGCGTTGTTCCCGTTTGGTGGTGAGTTTGTTGAATTTTTTGGTCACATTGTGTTTTTTGCGTGGAACGTGTCGTTGTCGACGTATGCCCGGGGTGCACATGGGTGTGTGAGGGGGGAGGCTGACTGGTGGCCAGTTCACCGACGGGGGGTGGGGACTAGATGCTACGGGAGAGTCGACCTTTGCCAGTGGTGTCAGGAGCTGCAGAGAAAGCGTTGGTGCTCAAGGTGATGTGTGATTGGTCGGAGAATAACGTGCTGAGCTGCTGGCTGAGGGAGGGATGCCCCAAAGGTTTTGAAGGACTGCCGTGCTGCTTGCGTGGAGTAAAAGGGGCAAGGTATCGGTGTTGTAGAGACCGAGGATGGGAGCTGTGGTGAGTCGTGATGTGCTAAAGCTCAGAAAATGTTTTGTGCTGCAATGCACGGTGGTATTTTTTCTTGTGAATCCATCTCTCGCTTTTCGAAGAGTGCGCTTCTGCTAGGGAAAGAGTTCGTGGTACTATATATATCGTTATTACGCGCAGCACAACCCCTATTAAGTGGTCTTCTCTGTAGTCACATCGGGTGGCATGAGAGGCGTTCGGTGCCGATTTAGAATCTTTAATAAACTCTTGAAAGATGAATGGGCTGGTTGTGAAAGGAGCTTGAAGGATATGTTTGTGAATGAAGGTTGAGCAACTGCTAAAGCTGTTCAACTCGCTGAGATCCAAGTTTATTCGTGGTTTTGTGTTGTGGAGAGCTGGGCAGCAGCCAGGGTTGGCCAACGTTTTGTTATTCGTCAAATAATTAGGTAAATGATCTTTTGTTATCCGGAGATGCCCAAAGTCACAAAAAGCGGTCAGCATTCTTCATATTCGGAGCTACGGTTGATCTGCATTCTTTTTTAAAGCTGAGAGAAGCGGATGCTGTCCAATTACAGGAAGGTGATGTTGCTTGCGTTATTAACTTAGCCTTACTATTTTGTCTATTATGTTGGCCATATTTTTTTCTGGGTTTTGCATTCTTGTGATTTCAGTTGTACACTGCCTTTTTTTCATAGGGGAAAGAGCAGAAGACTATGTTCTGAGATGTAGTTCAGCGAGCCACTTCTCTGTATTTCGACGTTACAACAATAGAAAGCCCTCCTTTTCTTTTTCAAAATTTAAAGGCCTACTTTGCCGCTCTTGTTTTTATGGCTTGGGGAGACAAATAGAGCTACTTTTCTCAGCTGCGATTCGAGCGAGTGAAACGAGTTTTATTCGTTTATACTCTTAGGAAGTTGTTGCACACGAAAGGGCAGTGGTCATTCTAGGGGAATTATTTTTTGACGCGAGGCCGCTGAAGTGGTTTATGCACGTTATGTTTCAACGTTTGTAAGGTGAAAGCTTTTAATGGACAGTGCATGCCTTTCAAGTTTCTGCGTGTTGCGTGAGGTTACGACGTGTAGAGAGGAGCTGTAAAACTGGCTTGCTTGTACTAATTCGACGGAGCTTAATTTTGTTCTGCATTTTTTTAATTGGAGGAAAACGAAGTGCCAAAGGATTGAGAATTTTTGCGGCTCTCGTTTTCTTCTGTAGCCTGAGATGATGGCTTGTAGTGGTGGACTTTGAGACGCCTTTTGCCTTGCATACTGAGTTTCTCGTCGTTTTTTCTTCCCTTTCAAAGCGATCCACGTGAGATCGTCACCTATTTTTTCAGGGTTGTGAGTGTGAAATCCTAATTGTTGATGTGAGGTTTTCTTCAATTACTCATATTCATTAATAAGCCCAAATTAACAGACATAAAAGACTATTTATTTGTTGTCCTTTTCAGTTCAACACCATCAGCAATAAGCGTGCAGTTGTCAATGGAAACAGTTCGCGAACTAGCATTGAGGTCTCTAAAGGCCCTTTAATGAACAAAATTTGCTAGTTTTTGTTGTTGTGGTACCCTCTTCAGAAAAATTGCTACTGAAATGCCTGTATTTCTCATGCTCCCTTTTCTTTTGCTTTACCTAGCTTTAGATTCCTCAATGGGACGCACAATTATCCGATTTCCTGGCCAAAGAGAGGAGCCTGAAAATCAGGACACTCCCGTAGGAAATTTAAATTCCGCAGAGACAGAGGAGGAGGTACTTCAACGTGTACGTGACGAAAGTGCCGAAGTTGTGGATGATATGTTTCTAAAAAGATTTTTTTTGAAGACTTGCTTTCACTTAAGCACATCAGAGGCCCAAAATTGTGCTACAATGTATAGTTCGCTCCAAGGTGATCCGGAGAAACTTAACAGCAAGAACCTTGTCTTCGAAGATTGGCGTTGCTAATTGTTTTCTGCTGTCCAATTTGAAAGCCACACCAAGAGTATGTAAATGGATGCTAAGCACTATAAAACGCACAGGTGAGGCACATAGAGGAACCCCTCGTGCTTGACGAGACAAAATGCCGCTAACTGTGCAGCAGCTAAAGTGAGAGAGCTAGTGTTATTTTTTAAATGCAGTAACACCTAACCAAAGTATGAGCGATTTTTGTTTTCTCGCTTAATTCTCTATACCTTCTTGCTACTCACTCAACTCCATGAACATCTTTCTATCCTTGTTTTGCTGTTTTTTTTTTTCTTGCCTAGTTTTCTGGCATCTTGCGTCTTTCAGCTTCATTATAGCAAATATGGCCTCACAAGTTCGTTACCGCAACGGGGAGCAGCGCATCGTGGGCATCATCGGAGATGAGGATACGGTGACTGGGTTCCTCCTTGCTGGCGTCGGCGACAACCGTGTTGCATCAAACCAAGCAGCTAACCCTGTAGAAGGGCAACAACCAAAGAGTACTCCACCGAACTATTTTGTTGTCAATCCTTCTACACCACTTTCCGAGATCGAGGAGGCCTTCACGATGATGTGCCACCGTCGAGATATTGGTATCATCATTATTTGCCAGCATATCGCGAACGACATTCGCCACCTGATTGCGGAGCACACTGCTGTAATTCCTTGCATTTTGGAAATTCCAAGCAAAGGACAGAAGTATGAGGCTGAGAAGGACTTTGTGCTGGAGAAGATTTCGCGCGCTCTTGGCATCCGGTAGGACTCCTGTTGGTTTCTTTTCTCTTTGTCTTTTGCTAAAAAAAAAAAGGGTGTACAAGCGACTGCTTTGGGTTGCATTGATGTTTCCGTTGCGACCTTGAAGGTTTTATTATTGTTGTTTCTTTTTATCGACTCTTTAGGATGCATTGTGATGTCGCTGTTGGAGAATAGAGCGGAACAACGAAGCAAATAAAGAGGAACCACGATGAAAAGTGTTGATTTTCATGTAAAAAAGATTGCGTGTACTGAGTACGCATATTTGTCAGATACATTAGCTGTTGGAAGTAAGGAAACGCGTAAATCTTACACAAAAGTGTAGCTTCCCCTAAAATTGTATGTACTGAGGCAGAGATTTGAATTATTGTATTTTCGTTTCTCTTTTCATTCTTTAACCTTTTTTTTTCTTGTTGAACGAGCAAGCTAAAAAGCGAACAAGCAACACACACACACACACACAAGCACAACTCATTTTAACTTGCTTAAGCATAGGTAAAGCAAAGTTACTTCTCTTTGTAGTGTAGTTTTGCTTTCACAAATATTTATTATTGCTATCTAATATCTCTCTTATTTTTCTCACGACAGAAGGCAAGAAAGGATGAGCAACTTCGTTGAACAACTCAGCGCGCACGTGCAGAAGGCCGATGGAGCCAGCCCCAGCATGGCTGTTGCCACGTTCAACGTTCCTCACGAGATTGCCCGCAAGACAAAGGCCCTGGGAGCTACGGACCGCACGCTGCTGGATTCCCCCGCTTGGCAGCGCCTCCAGTCTTTGTACGAGAAGCACGGCAACGAGACGATCCTTTCTCACTTTGAGAGCGATCCGGAGCGTTTCAAGCGCTACTCTATCGAGGTGGACCTCCGCAGCGACAGCAACTTCCTCTTCTTGGACTACTCCAAGTCACATATCAGCGACGAGATCAAGGATGCCCTGATCGCCCTAGCAGAGGAGCGTGGTGTGCGTGCGTTCATCAAGACGATGTTTGACGGCCAGAAGGTGAACTCGACCGAAGACCGTGCTGTCCTCCACGTGGCTCTCCGCAACCGCAGCAACCGTCCGATCTACGTCGGCGGCAAGGACGTGATGGCGGATGTGAACCGTGTCCTTGAGCAGATGAGGGTGTTTTCGGATAAGGTCCGCAGTGGCGAGTGGAAAGGCCAGACTGGCAAGAGCATCCACTACATCGTGAACGTCGGCATCGGCGGTAGCGATCTCGGCCCAATGATGGTGTCTGAAGCCCTGAAGCCGTTCTCACAGCGCGACATGCAGTGCTTCTTCGTTTCCAATGTTGATGGCACGCACATGGCGGAGGTGCTGCGCCAGGTCAAGATGGAGGAGACAGTATTTATTATTGCCAGCAAGACGTTCACGACGCAGGAGACCCTGACAAACGCGCTGACTGCGCGTGGCGCTTTCATGGACTACCTCAAGCAGCACAACATCCCGACCGATGGTGCAGTGGCGAAGCACTTCGTTGCCCTTTCCACTAACACTGAGAAGGTTCGCGAGTTTGGCATTGACACCGCCAACATGTTCGAGTTCTGGGACTGGGTTGGCGGCCGTTACTCAGTGTGGTCTGCCATCGGCCTCTCCGTCATGATCTCTGTCGGCTACGAGAACTTCATCGAGTTCCTGAACGGTGCCCACGTGATGGACAACCATTTCGCCACCGCTCCGGCAGAGCAGAACCTGCCGATCATGCTTGCTCTGGTCGGTATCTGGTACAACAACTTCTTTGGCGCCGAGACGCAGGCGGTGCTCCCGTACGACCAGTACCTGTGGCGCCTGCCCGCGTACCTCCAGCAGCTGGATATGGAGAGCAACGGCAAGGGTGTGACGAAAAAGTCCGGCGCCGTGGCGGTACAGACGGGCCCAATCGTCTTCGGTGAGGCCGGCACGAACGGCCAGCACGCGTTCTACCAGCTGATTCACCAGGGTACCAAGATCATTCCGTGCGACTTCATCGGCGCTATCCATACGCAGAATCGTATCGGCGATCACCACCGTATTCTGATGAGCAACTACTTTGCCCAGACGGAGGCTCTGATGGTCGGCAAGAATGCTGAGGAGGTCCGCCGTGAGCTCGTGAAATCGGGCATGCCGTCCGACGCTATCCAGCGCCTGATCCCACACAAGACGTTCACCGGCAGCCGCCCAAGCAACTCGATCATGATGAAGGCTCTCACTCCCCGCTCCTTGGGTGCCATCATCGCCATGTACGAGCACAAGGTTCTCGTTCAGGGTGCCATCTGGGGCATCAACAGCTACGACCAATGGGGGGTTGAGCTCGGCAAGGTGCTCGCCAAGTCCATTCTTCCTCAGCTCAAGAAAGACAACAAGGTCAGCAACCATGATGGTTCGACCAACGGTCTGATCAACATGTTCAATTCTCGTGCTCACTTGTAAGCTGTTAAAGAAAAAAAAAAAGACAGTATAGTGTGCAAGGGAGGCGAATATGTAGTTTGGCTGCTCGTTAACGTGACGGCTAAACGCTTTTTCTTTCGACATTTTCCCTTTTTTTTGTGTTGTCGACGCTGTCGCGGAGAAGTGCGAATATCGAAATTATTCCGATTGTGCGGTGCTTATGGGCTGGACATCAGAAAGCCAAATAATGCACCGCACCATTCCTTCAAGTAAAGGTAAAAATCCGGTGCAATTGTCACATCAAAATCACTCTCTAGAGCTAATTTGTGAGTTACCGAGAGGTGAGCTGCTGCGCTCTCAGAGGGGACTTTCTGCCTTAAGGCTCATTTTTTTTTTTTTCCAATGATCTTTTGAGTGGCTCCTGCTAGCTTACTCACTCAGTTATTGTATGAGATGCATGGAGAGGTTAAAGGAGAAGCTGTGATGGGTTGCAGTCGCCCCGTTGCGTGAAGCGCTTGGTAGTGCAGTCAGCGGCTTCTACTTCTCGTTCGACTTTTGGAGGTGCGCTACGAAAGTTGCGCTTTCTTTTTTTTTTTCTTTAAGCCATATTTCAACTTTAGCATGGTAGACCCCCTCTTCTCTTCTAATATATACTACCTACGTATTACGTACACCCTTGGGAGAGATCGAAAGACACAAAAGAAAGAAAAAGGAAGAAAGCGGGGACGAAAACACGTGCTTTGGCTGAAAGGGTGTTTCCCTGCCTTTTCACAATGATATTACTGCAAGAGATTTGCACAGACAAGATACAGGAAGAAGGTAAAAGTATCTATCACCGGCACGCATAAAGCACGGCTGCGCTTTACTGTGAAACAGGGCAGGATCGTACGAGGTCGCACATTTTCATAAGGCAAGCGTCAGGGCTTCTCCTACACCTTCACCTGTGTGTTCTGCAACTTATTTTCTCTCCCTTGCTGTCATATCTTTTAGGTGGATACGGTACTCTTTAGAAAAAGAAGTGAATCTCTTTCCCGTTTCGCTGTTCCACGTACCAGCAGCAGGTTCGGCAAAAAGGCATCGAATCACCCCCCTCCCTCAACCCCAACCCCAACTCAACCCAAACGGGAGACGCCGTCAATCTCAAAGCAGGGGGCAAAGCGTTTCTTCACACAGAACAGCAAAACAAGAAGGCCTCTTTAGTATGCACCCGCGGCTGCTTTCCTTAGCCTTTTCCCACGCACCGTGAAGAACGACAGGGCTGGATTTCGTCGTGAGTGAAGAAAAAATGATGCAGCGTAGCGTCGGCCGCCTCTTTCTCGGTGGCTTCACCAGCGGTTTTTCGAAAGGATTCTCCGGCGGTGGAGGTGGCGGTAATAGTGGGGGTGGCGGGAGCTCCTTCTTCAGCGGCCCCCTAGGCGGTTTCGTAGACAAAGCGTTGGAGTGGTGCAGCGAGTCTCATGCCCGCGACATTGCGCGCGAAATGGGAGTGGATCTGCGAAACATTCGGTTTGAGAAGACCCCAGAGGGTGGAGTGAATGTCATGGTGGACGCTCCCAACGCGACACCTTTGCAGATTGAGCAGCTCGGCAAGCGCGTGCAAGAGGAGTGCCCAGTGGCACGGTTTCGCAAAACACAGGTCAAGTCGCCACAGCAAGCAATGAAGTGGGTGCAGCTGCCCTCAAACTACGATCGATGATCCTCACAGAACCGCAGGCGTATGAAATCGAGAGTTATACAAGAGGGGAAAGGGGAAGCAGGGGAAACACGCTCCCACGTACTCTTCCTAGATTTTCAAGCAACGCACGCCATTATTATTACTATTACTATTACTATGATGATCGGTGTTACTGCCGAGCTCACTTTCTGATTTTCACAGGTTTGCTCTTCTTGTGCTCCCCCCCCTCCTTTGCGTTGTGCTGTGCGCACCGACTATTTCCACATTCCTCTCTGTGCTATGAACGGCTTCACTTGCAACGGTAACAAAACATGCTTATGTGCCCATGAAAACAGCAGTCGACATCAAGGGAAAGCTCCTCTGCGTAAGGGTCGTGGGTGTAGCTTCAAGAGAGTGGAGAGATCCATTATACCCACCTCGTAGATGTAAGGACGTCAGAGGGCCACAACAAGATGGTAACATGATGCCTTGCGACGTGATGTTGTGCCTGCAATGGCGTGTGGATCATCCAGTGCTCTCTTCTTATTTTTTTTTTTGTTTTCTTACTTATTTTACTAGCATCGCCACTTGGTGCGTGGGCAACTGAAGGCTGCTGTTGTTGCAAACAGGGCCCAAGAAGACAGCAGCCCTGCAGGCACAACCCCCTCTCCCCGTCCCTATCTCTTTACGAGGTGAGACGAAGCTAGTCAATCGCTGCTGCAGTGATTGACACCTGCGGGGACACAAGTACAGCAACCCTGCTGTAGAGCCGAGTAGATAGACGCCAGCGCATAGAACTTTTTTTTTGTTTTTAACAGTCTCCCCTCCCCCCAAAAGGAAGAACCACGAACACAAGTCATAGAGTGTACTGCTACGGTGGTCGCGCGGAGGTTGACTGAGGGCAAGTCGCATCTTGTATTTACTGCGCACCATAGATACACATCGTTGAAGTGTGCGCATGCACGCGTCGGCTTCCCGCATACGGAAGTCATTTTCTCCCGCGGCGGCCTCCCGGGGCGCCCGTGGGGAGGACTGCCGCTCCCCAGAGGGGGGGCCCCATTACCACCACCACCCAACCGATGCACATAAGCGGCAGCAGCTTTCCAACGCTGGGGCAAATGCGGGCAGGGATGCTTGCGTCAGGCAAGTCGACCGCACTGCAGGCCCTCCATTTTGTGATACAGAGAATCGCGTCGCAACGTCTCCCAGCTCTGCGGGCTTGAGCCGAAGCCCATCCCAGCCCACCGTACACGCGAAGCAGACGCTTGGTGGACACCGCTCGGTCTCGCAGCCTCTTTCAGCCACGCTGTCAAAACCGGAGGCGGACACTCAAATCTTGCCTGCTGCCGCGTTTGTCAAACATGGGGCGCCTCTTTTGCACCGTTACCGCACTTCGCAGGCAAACTCTCAGCGACGCGCGTCACCGCGCAGCGCCTCATCTCCTGCACGAGCACGGCAGCTGCCTTCGTCTTCCGTAAACGGCCATATCGCGAGGCAGCCAACAAAATATATTCGCCGCAGTTTGCTAAGAAAGCCAACTGCACTTCACTTCAACGATGATATCGGTTCTTCTCCCTTGCTGGAGCAATCGACTTCTCTTCGTTCCTCTCTTGAAAGCCACCCGTCGGTGAGCGTGGAGGGAGCGGTGATGCAGGCACCGTCAGAGCGCAGGGCCCCGATCGAACCTTCTTTTCGACCGGAGAGAGTGGCAGCTTCCGGTACACGAGTACCGGTAACGCGCGTGCGTCTGATGGAGCCTGGGCAGCCTGTCAACGTCACGGAGAGCGTGGACACCAGCAAAGGGGCCACTTCTGGGCCAAGCCGTGATGGAACCCGCGTGCAACAGGATCCATCACGCAAGTCTGCAGTCACAGAAACAAATCAGCTACCTGACACTGTGTTAGTAACTCCAGGCTCCAGCTCAGGAAGGACAGAGCCACACAACTCAACAACCCCCCCTCCAGGTGGTCGACATCTTAATGCCCTAACATCAAAGGATGCAACGCGGACCTCATTCTGCAGCGATGAGCGCTGCATGCACAGCGAGCAGTCCATTGGTGAGTTCATTCTCATGCAACGCGAATTGCGCCGTTGCTACGCAGCACTGGACGACTACGAGGTGGTCGTCGCGCAGCTGCGCCAGGAGTGCACGAGCACCTGGGCGGCGTATCGCCAGCTGCAACAGCAATGCGTGCAACGCGAGGAAGAGGTGGAGGCTGCCGTGCGCGCGGAACTGACAGAGCAGATGAACATAGCGCGGGGAAAGAAGAGCGACAGTGTGCAGAAGTCGGAGGAAGGAGACGAAAAGCAGTCAGCTGAACCAAATAACAGCGTAGAGGACGCTGATGTCCAGGCGTGCTTGGAGACAACCTGGCGAGAAGCTCTTGAGGAATTACAGCATGCCTTCCAGGCAGAGAAGGCGGCACACGCCGCCACGCGTCGGGAGCTGGACGAGGCACTTACCACTAAAAAACGTTGGAAGGCGCGCGCGACAGAACTGCACCGGTGGCGCAGCCGCGTATGCCAACGGCTGGAGGATTCGTCTCCCGGACCAACCGACACTCCGGATAAGCACATCGTTGAGACTGCCTTTGGCTCTGCGCAGGTGTCGCTGTCACGCAGTCCTTCCTGTCACCCACCCGACGACAAGCACCACGAGGGCTTCCACTCTTCCAACGAGTCATTGCCGGCACCGCGCTTCCACTCCCCACCACACCCACATCAAGCACCATTCCGCCAGCATGCTGATGTGGCAGCAGTGAACTACGGCGTGGAAGACCTATCAGCGCTTTCTGCGCTTACAGACGAGTCTGAAGCAAAGGCTGCGGCGGTAGAGGCGAGGGAGAGCTGTGCCGTGGAAAACCCTATCGACATCGCAGACAGGAGTGCTGAAAGTGAAGCTCATTCCAGCGATCTTTCTCTAGGTATCTTTGCCAGCGGCACAACGACGGCGGCGGTGGGCGGTGGCACGGTGATGATAGAGTCACAACACGTAGAAGAAAGAGCTGGGCAGTCTGCCACTTTGATTATTCAAGCTTCGCCTCAGCAACTGTCAAGTCGTTCTCCAGCACAGACGGCTAGTGCACCCGGCGCCGTCACGGAGGCGGCGCGAGGGACGGAGGAGGAGGAGGACGGTGAAGGCAGTCTGACTTACCCCAGTGCCCTTACTTTCCCTCAGGCCGATGCTGGCCGCACCTGTGTGAGGGCCCACGCACCCGAGGCCGGGTGCCTTGCCGTGCTGCTCGAGAACCTGACGCAGGCTGCAAAGCGGGAGCAGCAACAGCAGCTGCAGCAGCTTGCGTTTCCCCCGCCTCCTGCTGCAGAGGCATCCGACGTCCATGCAACACACAGAGCCGTGTTCACGCCATGGTCCACCAGGACCACGGTGGTTGCGAGTACGGTGACAGTAGGCTCGGCAGAGAGGAAATGTAAGGAACTGCTTTGTGCGCTGCTGGACAAGGAACGCCAACTGGCCGTGATGGCTGCGGAGCGGACGAGGTTTAAACGTCTGTACGAAGAACAAACTCAAGGCAGTCTGCTAGGCAGTTGCTAGTGTCACCCTCGTGTGGCTGGCGGGCAAAGACGCCTTCGTCCTTTTCTTTTTTTTTCTTTAGAAGTCCGTTTTGCTTTTCTTCAGTGCTCTTTCTTTATATCTGTTTTGCTGTTGCGGTTCTCCTTTGCCGTCTGCGACATGCCCAATGCGCAGAAGACGAGAGGGGGTGGGTGGGGTGGATGCTGTATAGAGCGCGAGCTCCGCCGAATCGTGCTGTGCTAGAACGCTCCTCCTGACGAATTTTTTTTTGTTTTATGTATCGTAAGTGACAGAGACGGATGGCCCCAGCCTTTTCCAATCGTCGACGGAGGGAATTGGGGGGGGGGAGGGAGAAGGAAGAGGCGATGCGCTGCTGACATCTTCGATCTTTGCCCATGTAAGCAAGTCTGTGGTACGGGTGCTCTTCTCATACGCTGCTTCACACTTTCTCGTGTCTCGTCTCTGCACCTTTCCCACTCTCTCTTTTCTTTCTCCTATACACACGCACCAAACGAACGGCTACTGTAAATTGCCTTGCTCCTGTGTCTCGCCAACACCGTTCACACACATCCAGTTGATCGTCATTCTTCCTTTTCATCGTGGCTTTCGTAGTTCTCTCTCGTTTTTCTTTCGAATACGGAAACGGGCCCCATTTCCCCCATTCGCCTCACATTTCTGTTGCTGTCGTCTCTTCCACGTACACAACCCTTCGCTTTCCTTAACCGGACATCATGCGTGTCACTCAGCGCCGCGTTGCCCAGGCTGGTGCAGGTCCCCGCCAGCCAGTGAATGACTTAGAGCCGACCGGTTTCACTGTTGCTCCCATGCAGCTACTCGTCTCGTGCGGCGCCTTTATTGTGACGGTCATTCTCCTCCATTTCTTCGTGAAGCTTAGCGGAAAGGTGTAAAGCGGCGCCGGATGCGATAGTGTGATTTAGCTTCCGAAGCAAGCGAACACATCCACAACTATTATTTCTGGTTGTGATGACGTGAGATTCGCAGGCGGGCTGCGCTCAGCTTTTCTTTCTGTGTGTCCGTGTGTGGGCCATGGGCGGTGGTGTGTCAAATATATGTTGTTCTAATGGTGTGGAACCGCTCTTGTTGATTCCGCAGCCGTGAGGGGAGGGTTGCTGTGCTCTCTGTGGTTGTTGTGCTCCCCTTGTGTGTGCTTGTGTGTGTGCCAAGGTGTCGACTGTCTGAGAAGGAGCGCTTTTTAAAGTCTGCCGTGGTGCTGCTGTCTGCGCTCAGTGTGCGGCGCACTTCCTCAGGACGCTGGCTTCCATTTTATTTTCCCTTTTTCTTCAACCTCGTGGGTGTGGGTGTGCGTCGTTGCCTCCCTTCACTTCAATTGGGCTTTTTTATTTATTGAGAAGGAGGGGAGGGAACTTGGCGTTGCCCGAAGCCTGACACCACACACCGCGGGGTGCTGATTTAGCTCCAGTGCGAGGGCCCGAGGACCGGGCTGGATAGGTCTAGAGGCTTGCGGCGCGGGACCAAACAAAGAGGCGGCTTCTTGAGAGAGAAAGAACGCTGTGCATACTTACCACTGGCCGATGCGGATTCTGCACATTGTTTGTGACTCTGTGGGTCTGCACCCTATTTTTATTTGGTCGCTTCTTTCTTGAAACAGACTGTAGTAAGCACTTAATTAAGACCAAAGCAGAAGTGACAGCCGAATGCTGGCCAAGGAAAGCGGACTACTGTTGTATGTCCCTCGTCTAACCCTCCACCTTTGAACTTGAAAAAGAAGAGCCAGCGAATCTCTCTGCTCTACACCGCTCGCGTGTGTGAAAAGCTCTCTCTCGCTCTCTCTCTATGTGGGACTCCCGTCTATGTCCTCTGAGGATAGTTCTTGAGTGCGTAGCCCCCCCTTTTTTATCTTATTGTGTATTGATCAAATGCCCCCCCCCCCTGTGAGCTGTGGGTTTCACTCCCCCCCTCCCTTTCCTCACCAACCTCCTCCTCCTCTTTTCCTTTTGTTGTTGCTCTCGCATTGCCCTCTACTTCATCCTCACTGCCCGGTATCCCTCTCCGGTGGGGTGAACCGCCGTCAGCGTGCTGTGCGGGGCAACGCCTTTCCGTTTTTCTTTTTTTCTGCGTTACATGTGACTGTGTAGGGTCCCAAACTTGACCCTATGCGGACACCGGCAATCCACAAGCAGAATACCAGATAGACCTATATATACATATATGTATATATATATATATATGTGTGTGTGTGTGTGTGGGTGTGTGTGTTTATAGGTAGATAGATAGAGAGTTCGCTTATTGTTCCCCTTCTGAAAAGCGATGCCACCCAAAAAGATCGAGAGGAAAGACGACGGGGGTGATGGCCGCACGAGCTCGCTCGTCAAGCGTGTTCGTGAGTCGCGCCGCGCCGACTTTTCCTCCGGTGCGTTACACCGTGAGTTCGAAGCGCACGTCACGGCCGCGCAGGACTTCTTCTTGAAGGGCGACACCTCAGCTGCGGAGAAGGAGGCAACGCTGGCGTTGCGCATTCGCCCGACTGCGCACCTGCTGGCGCTGCTCGCCGTTATTGCCGAGTCAAAAGGCATGTTTGATCGCGCAAGCGACTTCCGGCTCCTGCAAGCCTTCTTGGCGCGCGACATTGTTCTTTGGGAGGAGCTGCTGCACGAGTTCATGTCCCAGCAGCTTTATTTTAAGTCTGTTGTGTGTCTGCAACGCATGTCAGCTCTTGAGAAGGATAAGACACGGTATCGTGCCTTGCAGCTGCAGTTGGCGGATCTGCTGATCGGCCTCGGCGAGGTGCGGCGGGCCTCGAACGTCCTAGTGCCACTCTGGAACAGCAGCCGGTGCCGCGACTTTGAAGTCTTCGCGCTGCTCTCCTCGCTGTACTTCCAACTGGGGAAGTGGGCGTCGCTGCAGAGACTGATCGAGAGCAGCGTCAAGTATGCATTTCAACCCCCCGCCAACCCAACCACTGCAGCGGCGTCACCTACCACGCAGGACAGTGTTGAGTCTTCTCACGAGACGATTCATCCGGAGGGTGAGCTCCTAGGAGCAGACTCTCCATCCGCGTTGCAGCAGCCGACGTCTGGCGCGCGTGTGTCCAAGCGCGTGCGTTTTTTTGGCTTAGAGGGGGAGAGTGAACACAGGACTGCGCCAGAGAAGCCTTCGTCTCCATCATCGCCAGCTTTAGCGCAATCTTTCCTCATGCCGTCCGAGACTTCACTCGATGAGTTCAGCTTTGACGACGTGCTCTCTCCGTCTTCTCCCACCCCTTCGGCGTTTTCTTCTACTCCACTTGACCGGGTCGCTGGTGGCATCAGCGGTGACAAGCAAAGCCAAGCGGCGCCACGCTCAGGCGGCATCGTTCATGAGTTGTACGGCGAGCGCATTGAGCTCAGCACGGAGCAGAGCAAGAAGAACTTGCTGATTCTACTCAACGTGCATGCGGAGCTCTTGAATGAACAGGGCAACTTCAGCGACACGGTGCAGCTCCTGAACATGGCCGCTGGGTGCTTAGAGGTGGATGTGATGGAGCTGCCGCCGGATCTCCTGGTCCGTCTGGGTGTTGCCTACGCCTTCCTTGGCGGTGTGTGGGAGCAGCCATGCCGAGACGTGTTCCAGCACCTCGTTGAAAGCTGTTCCATGGAAGACTACGGCGACATTTTGCTCGACGCCGCTGTGTCGTTGCAGAAGGTCGGCATGCACACGGAAGCTATACAGCTGTACACTTCCCTCTCTCGCTACCATCAATTCGCGTACAATCGGCTGCACGAGCAAGTCGGGGTGCGCGAGATGGAGCTGGCGCTGATGCAGGACACCGCCTCGATGGGGCAGGTGCAGGCGGCCACCGAAGCCCTCGCCGCGCTGCGTGAGGAAGAAAACGACGTCAAGACGGTGCTCGCCGCAGCCAACCTCGGGGAGGCGCAATGCGCCTACGCGCGCGAAATGTACGACGAGGCGAGGCGCTGCGCAGAGCGGGTGCTGGAGCTGGACCCAACCCACCTGCAGGCTCGCTTGCTGCTCGGCAGGTACTTCTTCTACCAATGCAACGACGCCGCGGCCGCAGTGGAGGTGCTCAAGCTACGAGAGAACGAGCCGGCGCTGCAGCGCATCCAGCTCGGCGCTTTTCTTGTCCAGGTGTTCCAGAGCGCGAAGCGCTACGCCGAGGCCATCGCGCTAGGCGTGTCGATCTTTGAGGTCCTGCTGTCCAGTGAGGAGGACGGGGACACGCAGTCCGTCGCGCCGGGGACGTCGTCGCGGCGCTCCTCTGCGCCGCTCTTCTTGCCCACGATGACGCGTGCCAGCTCAGCCATTATCCCCCCCTCCAGCTTGGCTGGGACAGTGCAGGGTGCGGGCGGCAGCAGTGGCACGACCCGCACGTCCTTCTCGCTGGCTGCGTCGATTCGAGCATCGTCCTCGGTGGCGCGGCAGCAGCTGTCTCGCCGTGGCTTAGAGTCGCTCACGACGACGGTCTACGGTGCCTCTGCGGCCGCCTCCGTCGCCGCAGGGTGGGATAAGAAGGACGCGGAGGAGCGCATGAAAGACACTTCCACCATCTTTCAGTTCAATCGACGCCGGCGGCGGGCGGTGGGTGAGACGGCCGACAAGAAGGCGTCGAGCGCGACGCCGGCTGGTGCCGACGAAGCGAAGGCATCGGCATCGGTGCCCAAGACGGCCGAGGAGCGGCGAGGGGCGGTTCTCGCGATGGCTCCCTCCGCTTTCTGGGTGGCAGAGGCCGGGGACGGCGTGAAGGACGAAGAGGGTGGAGAGGGGGAAGCGGAGGCGGCGGGGGACGATGCCGCCATGCGGGCCGTCAGCGGGGGGTCGGGTGAAATGGTCGAGGAAAACGTCGAGCCGCCCGTCTCTCCTCTACCTCCCCAGTCGACGAAGCGTGCCCGTGAGGGCGAGGACGAGACCTCTGCCCCTGAAGCCCCCATGTCTGCCGCGTCCACCCGTGCGGCCGGTAGAAGCTCGAGGAAGAGGGCCAAGAGGGAAGATGGAGACGACAGTGACCGCGTTGGCCCCTCCAACTACACCACACTTCACGAGAAGGACAGAGACCTGGACGAGCTGGAGCGGTTTTTGACGCAGGCAGAGCAGATGGCCGTCGACTCGGAAGGAGGGAAGGGTGGCGTGGACGGCCAGGGCGGTGCCAGCAAAAGCTCAGTAGCGAGCGAGGAGAACGCCTCCATGGCCACAGCATCCGACTCTCTGGAGCTGCCGTCGCTCGAGGAGGTGAGCAAGCAGTTCGATGACCCGGTCATGGCTCAACTCTTTCTGGAGGCCTCCAACTTCACCCCAGGCGGCGGGGTGCGCGGTGGGGAAGGCAAGGATGGTGCGCGTGACCCATGGGAGGCCCTGATGGAGAGTAACAACAACGGCGGTGCGACAGTGGCGCCCCCACTGCCCAGCGGGTCCGGGCTGGGGGACAAGGTCACGCTCCACGAAGCCATGGAGGCGCTGGGCAAGACGGGCTTCATTGCCCTCGCGGTCGCGGTGGTGGACTGCTACAGCGCCATGGGAAAGTTCACCGAGGCGCGCGAGTTCGCCTTCGTCTCCCTCACGCACTTTCAGCAAAAGCGGCGTCTGCGGCAGCTGGGGCACCGGCTGGGGCGACCGCTCCGTCTGGCCGTGCTACGCGCCGCCCTTGCCGCTGGGGAGGGCGAGGATGCCTACCGTGTCGGTCTGCGCCTCCTGCAGGAGGACACGGCGGAGGAGAAGCGACACGAGGTCGTCGAGCTGCTGCATAGCGTTCTGAACCGTTGCGAGGACCGCAGTTCCATCTTGTACCGGGCGGTGGCAGACGGCTACGGCGACCCAGCTTTGCTCGTGTTGCTGGCGAATCGGTACCATCAAACGCGCAGCTACACCCGCGTGCTGAATCTGTACCTCCTGGCCCTCCAGGAGCGGCCGTCGGATATCTTTCTCCACTTCATGGTCGGCGTCTCGTATTTGTTCTGCAGCCATCAAAAGCGCACTCGACTGCGTGAGGCGTGCGTGTCGGCGGCCATTTACTATCTCACGCGATATCAGCAGCTGCGGCTCTCACTGGAGCCCTCGGCTGCGGCCGGGGAGGTTCTCTACAACATCGCCCGCGCTTTTCAATTCCTCAAGCTGTACTATCTGTGCATACCCCTTTACGAGCGCGTCGCTTATGATCTCTGCGCGCCAGCAGAGTGCACGGTGGCCCTGCAGCGGGCCGCTAGACTCAACTTGTACTTTGTGTACCGCTGGGGTGCTGGAAACCGCACGCTGGCGTTGACAGCACTGCAGCCCCGTCACAGCGCTGCCGGCCATTTCCCTGTCAGACGGGCGCCCAGTCCGTTTGCGCAGTAGCCCGTCTCCTGTGTGTGTCTCTGCAGAACGGCTGCGAAGTGCCACGGCGGTCTGCATGCTGAACAGCAAACGCTAAAAAAAAATATTATAGTTGATGCTGAAAATAGAGAACATCTCCAAAGCAGATCAGACTCCCCCCCCCTTCATGGTGGCCCTGGTGGCCATGCCAGTTGCGAGCCTCTGTACGCCGTTTGTGCCCTACATTGACCGCACACGCGTTGGAAGTCAATTCTGCACAAGACGCATTGGACATATCTCAAACTCCCTTCCCTCCTCCCCCCTCCTTTTATTTTTGGTTTTGCGCTGTCTTAGCTTTCTTCCTTATTTCGACTGTCACATTCAACATTCTTGTATCTCTGGTTTTCCGGAGTACTGTTGTGTCTGCGTCACAGCATGACATCGCAGCTTTAGCTGATTCAGCTACGATATCACCACCATACTTGACAGTGTTTCGGTTGCTCTACGATATTGATTAAAGGGTTTGCTTCAGCCTTGCGTGTTTTTACGTCATTATTGTTTTCGTTTGTTGTAGGAGGGGATTCAACCCTGAAAGACAGATACGCGGGCGTGCGTGAAACGTTTTGGTGCCGTTCTTACATTTTTTTTTTTTGCTAAACGCGTTGGACGTGGAGCACTTCGGTTCTCCCTTCCCTCGCCCCCTTCCTCCGTAAATCTGGAGATTCAGTGTTGTGGTATGCTGCATCTCTCGGCATCTCGCTCTACCTTATTCTCTTTCTCCGCACTAAATCACCCACGTCACGGTATAAACAAGTGTGCGGATAACAACCCAGAAGCACTTACAACATCAATTTCTCTTTTTCCTTTTATTATTGTTATTCTTCTGTCTAACGACGGAGAGACACCTGCTTCTCTTTTTCTCGTTTTCACCGCGTTTAGAGCTCAAGGCACCCCCCTCCCTCCCCCTCCCCCTCCCCCCCGTATCATCACGCCCTGTTTGACTTCCTTTTCTTCTTCTCTCCGCTGTTTATTTTGATCCCCCGTGTCGTTTTACTCCTTCTTTGTACGGTGCACAGGTCGCCCCGTTACACACGTGGAAAAGGCAAAAGGCAAAAGCAAACAAAAAGAAAGCAGCAGCAGCAACACGTAGTTTTATTAGCCTCCCCCTCTCTCCCTTATTATTATTATTTGGCATTTGCAGTGAGGTTCTAATTCTGTGCACCGCTCTCCCGCACACATCGATTTGAGTCCCCCCCTTTTTTTCTTCTTTGTTGTTGTTGGTTTCGTCGTGTTTTGTTGGCGAGCTGGTGCGGAGACGACTTTCCTATTAGCTGTCTCTTCGTGTGTGAAGGGGAGGGGTAAGTCTGTGTCTCGCACCGTGCTTTGCGCGTGGCTCTTCCTTTTTTTTTTTTGTTTCTTGTGGTATATATATATATATTTATATATTAAGCTCTTAATCAGTTAAAACAGTTTTTATTTCTTTTTTTTTTGTTTGAGGGCCTGAAGTGTTGTTTCTTTCGGCTGTGCTTTCCTTTTCTTTTTTTTTATTCGTTTTAGAGATTTTTCAGTATATCGTTGCGCCACAGTGATGATGACTTCGAGGGATGCAAGCCTGGTGGGAGGGTCCGACCTGAGAAGCAGCGATGAGATCCACAACGACAATCGCCGTTCTCCTCAACGCCAATACAACGAGGCCGCTGCGGATTCCTCGTCCACACTCCCGTTTCACCAGCACTCTGGTAGCGTTCTTCGTCATCTACCCGAACCCCAGACGAGCGCCGGCTATCCCATGAATGTTAGCAACGACTCCTTTGGCCAGCCCCTGGGCAACAACACGACGTTTGCTTCTACACAGCCCTTCGGCGCTCACCAAAGCCCCGAAGACGTGGAGCAGTTCCTATCGGAGCCACCGATCTCCAATCGAACCTTCACCCCGAGTATCTTTAACCATGCGGCCGATGCGCTGCACGTAAGCGCCAACTCGAGCATCGCGTCGACTGCAAAGACGGAGTCTAATTCAGTGGATGTTTCCTCGAGCACGTCGCTCCACCCAATGAGTACGGTGCCGCCGCTTGTGGTGCAGTTGCCACAACAGGTGAGGTCTTCGTCTCACTCCATGACGCCCCTGACGGCCACGGTGCGCCACCAAGACCCGGTAGGCAACGATGCCTCCTATTTCGCAATGACCTCTCCATCCGTCGCATCGTCTCAGCCGGCCGCCGGAGCACCCGGGGGCAGTGGCGGCGTCATCACGACAACCCAGTTGAGCCCTCTCGCGGCGAGCGCCAAATCGCCCCTGACAAACGTCGTTAAGTCCACTTCCCACTCCGGCAAGTCCGTCCCCTTCTCCATGACACCTACAGGTGTTACAGAAAAGTCGCCCTCCGTGCTGATGGCAACGGCTTCGTCCTCGGGCACGACCGGCAATGCCAGCGTTACCGTCCCGCGCTCGCCGTCGCGCCGCACACCCAATGGCTCCTTCCCGACTACCTCGCCGGTAAGCGTGTTTGCGGCGGGACCACCAACGGTGGCCGCCAAGGTCACCTCCCATCCATCGTCCCCTAGTACGGCATTCGCACGGACGAATTCAAATCATCTTGTGAGTTCGCATGGTAGCGACAATGCCGTATTTACTTCTACCTCCAACAGCGGGTTTGGAGCGCCGGCCATCCACAGCCCACATCAGCGGAACTCTATTAGTTTTAATGCTGGCGTACAGCCCCCATCGATCCGCCGCGTGCCCACAGCGTTACCCCCGTCGTCGGGCGGCGTTCTATCCCCGACGCAACGGGAGGCGAGGATGTCGCTCTCCCGCTCCGAAGGCGAGCTTCGCCACATCTTCAGCGACCGGGGGTACGCCAACACCATCGCTACACCGCTGTCGTCCAGCAATGAATTCCCCGGTAGCACCGTCCGGCGACTGTCGCCGCGGCCAAACAGCCCCTCCCTCTCCGCCGGGCCACGCCAGCGTGGCGTTGTGCGCGCCGCTGAGTCATCGTTGGGTCCGACCGGCATGCACATGCCAAGCCGCCATACCCTTTCGGGCAGTAGCACTGGCAGCGGCGGTGGTGTCCAGCCTCGATGGCTGAGCGCGGTGGAGCGGATGAAGAGCAAGCGGGTCAGCGAGGATTACTCCCTCTTCGATCCCGTCCTCCCATACGATCAGAGCAAGCTGGGGATGTATACTCGGCAGGCTGGGCAGCAAGGAACGTTGACAGCAGGCAAGTTGCGCGCCTTGGAAGCGCAGAACGCGGGCGCCATCAAGAGCAGCGACCGCGGAGGCCTGCAGCCGCTTGTGGCCTATAGCGTGGCGGGTACCCAGTCGACCTCGCCGACGTCGCAAGTGGGGACCCCTCTGCCCACCCGGATGCCCGTTCTCACAGCACAGGAGGAGGCACTTCAGGCTACAGCGCGGCATAATCGTGGCGCATCGGAGTATGGAGGCAACCGTCGCACGGGATACGTCCGATCCAGTGCCAATGGTGGCAGCGTAAGCGCGTACGGTGGTGGTCGTCACGTCGTCGCGTCAATCCCGACCTCCTCGCGTGGCTACGCGGGCGGTGGCGGGGTCATCACGGCTTCGGAGACGGTGCTGGGAGGGGGCAGCCACGGCAGCCCGGTCAGCACTTTCATGTCCCGCTCAGAGCAGGGTGGCATCCCGAGTTCCGCGTACGGGACGCCAAACTCGAAGCTCGGCACAGCGGAGCACAAGCTGGCGAACCTGTTTCATCTTCGCTCACCCTCTAACAGCCCCCGCCTGCGCGCAAATGAAAGTACTGCGTGCGAAGTGGTGGCCGCCGCCGGCTCTGGGTTCGGGGGTGGGAGCAGCGGCGGCGTGCTACGTGCGTCGGAGGAGCAGAAGGCCGCCACGCCACGGAACTCCAGTAGCAGTGCAGGGGCTGGTGGTGGGGGTGGTAATGGTGGCGGTGGTGGGAGCAGCAACAGCAACGACAACACAAGTGGAAATGGGCGTAAACGGAAGCCGAAGCATGTAGTCGTGGCTCACTCTGCGACTAAGTCGAAGGTGAAGGAGTTGGCCCCAGAGGGCGATGAAGACGAGCGCAATGAGCGAAACTTCCGCACACGCAGCATCAACGCACTACACGCCATCCCGTGGGATCAGCGCCGGCAGCTGCCCATGACAGGCTTTGGTACCCGCTTCTTCGCCTTGCTGAGCACGCCGCGGTTTTGGGAGAAGCTGGACTGGACCGTGCGCGGCTCTCTCCTCACGGTGTTCCCCACCATGGTGCTCGCCCTCGAGCCTGCCACGACCGGCCAGTTCCCCATGGCTTCCTCGCTGGCCTTCAACGCCTTCTGGATCACCATGCCCACCTTCGGCAGCGGCCTGCGTGAGCTCGTTATCGCGCTGAAGGGCTTCTCCTTCGGACTCATCTTCCTCATCATCGTCGTCGCGACCCAGCCGAAAACCGATTGGCTCGTGCTGCTGCTGCTTTTCGTCTTCACGCTCTTCTCTTCCTTTGTCGCCGAGGAGACAAAGAAGACGACGGCCTTCGTGCTGGCCTCCACCCTCATGCAGTACCTCACCGATCGCAAAAACACGGATTTTCAATACGTCGGCCAGTACTATCAGGGACTGCTCATTGCCCTTGCCTTTGGTACAGCGGCGTTTCTTGTACCATTCATTCGCTGGTCGAGCGACATCGCCCGACACTACATCAAGGCTATGGCCAACAGTCTCAGCATTGACTTGCAAGGCACGCTTTCGAGCTTCTGGGTGCGCTCCCCGCTGGAGCGCGAGTTGAATGTGATGCGCCTCCGCCAACTCCGCGCCACGGCTGAGAAGTGCATCGGCAAGATTGAGACAGCGCTGGACGAATCAGGTTACGAGCCGCACACAGGCGCCTTCATGATGTGCATGACGAACCGCTTCAACTTCTGCAAGTCAATCCATAACATTCTTGGCTCTCTCAGCCAAGTTATCGAGCTCATCGCAGACAACCCAAGCTCCGTTGACACGCCCATGTGCAACGCATTTGGGGAGCAGATTGGCGACGACCTCGCCGTCATCTCCTCCGCGATGGACAGCATGGTGCTGAAGATCTGCGACTTCGAACGCCTTGTCACGCCACAAGAGATTCAGTTCTTTCGAGAGGCACGCGAGCGCTTTCAGGAGGCGGTCTCCCGCGTCCGCGAGGACGTCATCTTGACCAACGAGAACTACGAAACGGACGAGTCCGACATCCTGCTTGGCTTCTTCATGTTTAGCGTGGATGAGTTATGCGAGGTGATTAGCCAGTTCGAGGAGACAGCGCACCCGCCAAACACGCTCTTGAACGCCATCCTCTTTCCTATTCGTGACATCAAGAGCGTCATCAGCGCCTTCAAGAACCTCGGCCTCACCATCGTACGCAATCGAACCATCCCACGCCGTATGAAAGAGGCGATCAAGCTAGCGGTGTGTATGGTGTTACCCTGCATCTTCCAGATCTACGCGCTGGGCAACGACTCCGTCAGCCCCATGGCGGGTGCTGCTGTGATCGCCCTCATTTACAACCCAACCGGCGCCGAAAGCTTCCACTACGCCTCCGGGCGTCTGCTCGGCACTGTGCTGGGCTCGTTGGCTTCGTTGCTGTCTGTGCAGATCGCGGACGGCCGTTTGTGGGTTCTCTATATCTTTATCATTCTTCTTTCTTTTATTGGCGCCTACGTGCAGGCCGCCCCGGGCTTCTACGCGCTGGGCAACGCCATCGTCTGTAGTACGATTTCGGTGTGCACGCAGTACAAGAATCAAAACGCCGCCATGGTGCGCATTCAGCAGAACTGCTTTGCTATTCTCATGTACTTCGCGGTAGTGACCATCTTGTGGCCGATGCAGGCGCGCACGAAGGTGAAGATGAGTCTGGACTTAGCACTGCGCTGCACGCGCGAGTCCATCACGCGCATGCTGCGCAACCTGGATATGCCCGACGACCCCAATGAGGTCACTGCCGATGTCTCGGCGCTGATGATAGAGATGGGCAAGGGGGTGCGGGCGCAGGTAAAGTTCATTCCAGGTGCTGTCGAGGAGCCGACGATGGGCTCCGTCGAGTACCCCGAGGACGCGTGGAAGCGCATCGTGGCGGCGGAGCGGAAGCTGTGGGTGACACTGTCGATGATGCGCTTTGCCTATCACACCTTCATGTCCAGCCGCGCCGACCCCACAACGGCGCTGTCGGTGCACTGGGTGGTGCTGCACCGCATCTCGCCCCACGCGTGCGATCTGTCAGACCTCATCTACGCGGCCATCGACTTGTACTTGCTGTCGCTGAGCAACACCACGATTGTGCCCACGTCCCACCTGACCCGGCTGCGTGTGGGCATGGTGGAGGCGCGCAAGGCGATCGAGGACACTTACATTCAGACAATCTCGCGCAAGGTGGCTGGCGAGGACAGCGACGACGGCGATGAGGAGGAGAACAGCTCCTTCCGCAGCTCCTACGCCGGGGACGGGGGCTACGACGACTTCAGTGGCCACAGCAAGGGCGGACAAGATAGCAACGCTGCCCGCCCCACCACCACCAACAACCGTACTTTAACTGGAGGGTGGCTGGACGACAACAACAACAACGGCGGTGATGGTGGCGACGGTGGGGGCAACGCTGGCGCCAACTCTGCTGTGGTGCAGAAGAGCACCCACGAAGAGAGGGAGAGGAGAGAGGCGGACAGCACTCGTAATGCAGGCGCAACGGAGCCGAAGAAGGAGGCAAGCCGGCGTAAGAGCGCGCACCACCACGAGGGTAACGACTCCTCTGCCTCTTCAAGCGCCGCGTCGTCTGACAGGGGCGCCAACGACAACGATGATGACCACCACAAGAAGAGCAAGAAGAAGATAGGCTACATGGGCTACGAGCTCACCAAGGACGAGGAGGCTGCATTGCGGGCTTTCGTTGCCAATCGCGTGGTGAGCAACGGCACCTTCGGTTTGAACAAATCCATGCTGGGGAACATGACGTTTCACAGTCGGTCCATCGGTGGCAACACGACGGCAGCAGCAGCTGCGGCCGCCGCTTTGAGTGGCGGTGGCGCGAAAAGTTCGATGGCCGGCTCGCCCCCGCTGGCCAACAACGACGCCCGGCTGATGGCTGTGCGCGGCGGCGACGACGACTTGGCGGCGATGCTGCGCAAGAAGCACCACATCGCGGTGAAGAAGGAAAAGAGCGCCCATGACGACAACAACGAAGACAACAACAACCACAGCAAGACCTCTGGGAAGTGGAAGACGGGCCGCGAGACCGGCAAGGAGACGCACCCGGAGAACCTAGAGAACGCCCCCCTGGCCAACTCATCCTTCCTTAAGAACGACTCCTTTTTCAAGCGGATCTCCATCCTGGGCGGCCTCTTCAACAAGAAGCCGAAGGAGGGGCACGACCTCGACGCCGAGGAGATGCGCGGCGACGACGTCTCTAGCAACAGCATCTCCGCGTCAAAGAAAGCAATGAAGAGTAAGAGGGAGGACGAGCACAAGCCACCGCGTACCCCGTCTGCGATCGCACGCAAGGGTAAGCGGGTGAACGAGGGCGACGCTACGAGTGAGTACGGCACCCCAAGCACGTCTCCCACGCGCTCCCATGCCGGCATTCATAGCGATCGACAGTCCGTGGCGAGTGAGTTCAGCGACATCGAAGACGACCCGCGACCTAATCGCAAGTCCGGTGTACGCGGCAAATCCTCTGGCGTCACCGCTGCTGCTGTTGCTGCAGCCAAAGGAAAAGGCCATAAGACAGACGAACGACTGTCCATGGCATGCTCAATGCCGGTGGCGCAATCTTCGAAGAAGCGCACTGGAAGCAGGGGCGCTGCAAACCCGCTCGAGGGCAACGAGGGCATCGCGGCGGGCGGATCGATCCGCATGGCCAGCTCGACTCCCGTTGTATCGAGTGCCACCAACGTCGTGGACGTGCTAGGCGGCCTGGCGGGGCTGAATCACTCGCTGCCCGTGGAGGCTTCAGAGTCGATTTCCAAGTCCGTCCCACCGCTGCCAGCGCCCCATGCGGCATCCTCCGGCACCGTAGCCGTTGTGAGTGACCCCTCTTCCAAGGATGGCAATGCTTCTTTGACGGCCGCTGGAGAGAGAGAGCCGCAAAAGCAGAAGGCCCCCCCACCGGCGGCGAGATCCGCAACGGAGCCAACGGCGGAAGCCGGTGCCATAGGCAATCCCCCTTTCGACAGTTGCGACGGCACCCCAGAGGATGGGCGCAAGGCGGGCGAGGAGCTCGACCGACGCGACAGCTCCAACAATTCTGGCAACACGGAGAAGAAGATCTTAACTGGCGGCGATCCTGAAGGTGGCGTCGTGAAGGCGCCGGCCTCTCCACAAAAAGCCGGAAAGAGTCCCGGGGCAGACACCCAGGCCGCGAAGAGTCTGCGTGACGCGAAAGGCGCGGACGAGGCATCCTTCCACCCGGCAGCCGCCTCGCATAGGAGCCACAGCACGAACAGCCTGCGCTACCTCTCTTTCCAGTCTGCCAGCCATGCGGGGGATGACAGCAGGCCGCGACACGGCGGCAGTCGCGCAGCGGAGCTGCTGGGGGGCATGCAGGAGTGCGAATCCAACAGCATGGCCAACTTCGACGAGGGCGAGATTCTAAACAACATCTCCTTCTTCGACCCAGAGAAGGGCGAGTTCGTGCTGACAAACCACGACATTCACAGCTTGGAGGCCTTCTTGTTTGGCACGGAGGCGCTCGTGACATACATCAACGAGCTTCAGAAGGCCATCCTGGAAATGCAGCACGAGACAGAGCTTGCGAAGCGTTTGTAGACGCATTTCCCTCCCTTGTTGTTGGGTTGGGTGTGTGTGTGTGTGTTTGTGTGTGTGTGTGGATGCCGCTGCGTGACGAGTGTACGTTCACTGCCCGGTATGTGCTATGGCGGCTGTGGAAGTCGCTTTCTCCTCGTTTCTTTCATTGGATTCTATGCTCATGAGTGGATTTGGTATGTGTGCTGCTGGACCGTGTGGGGGTGGGGTGGGTGCTCGCATGCTCACACCCAAACGTATCTAAATGAAAACAAACAATCAAGCAAAACGAACCCCCACACCCCTCTTTTTTTTTTTTGATTCATTGATTGATTGCTTTTAAGGCTTACTGGAGTTTCCCCAAATGGCTCTCATCGCACATCGGCACGTACCCGCTTGTTCTCTTCATAGCGCCTGCGTGAATTCGATGAAGTGGACTTCTTTCGTTTTTGTTTTTTGTGTTGGTACTCATTGTGTTGTATTCATCTTGCATGGCGTTTCACCCATCGGCTGCATCGGAGAAGACTGAAGCGATTATAGAAGCGATATAGACACACACACACACACACACACAACGGAATATATATTACGAACGTCTGGGAGCTGTAGTCGCTGTGCTGAAAGGACAGCTGCGCTTTGCTGTTTGGCGTTTGGCACCGTTGTAACAACACTCGCTGCTATTTCCATGAATGAAGGAAAGAGGAGTTCGACTTCTCTTTCTATTTTTGTTTGTGCTGCCCGTCATCGAGAGGGCCGGCGGCGACTGCGTGAAAGAAAGGCGAACACTCACGGATAGCCCCCGGGAGTGGCGTCTTCCCCCCTCCTCCCCCCATTCTTTCCTGAACCTCCATGCTGACATCCCTCTCTCTACCTGCTTTCGGTTCTCCGTTCGTCTTGTTGCAGACATGGTAGTGTCTGCTGCATCCTTACCGTCTACATCAACACTACACTTTGCAGCTTTCACAGCGCCTGCTCTCTACGTGGATGATTTATTCAGGAAGCCTTACATAACATCTCCTTATAAAACTTCGGTGCACTCTGCGGTGATCTCTGGGGCCGCAGGAACACCCCCCTTTCTCTTTGGCTTCATTATTTCATTTCGTTTTTTCTTGTTGGAAACGCTTGTCGACAGTTCCTGGCTTGTAATTGAACTTCTCCTTCTTATTTACTTCAGTGGTCTGCATACTTGGCGAAGGTGAGCTAAGGCGGATAGAGACACCAGACAGATTCTGCGCGTCTCCCCCTTCACCCTTCTTCTCTCTCTCCTGTGGGTTGTCGTCGTCTCTCCACAGGAAAACTTCCACACTCGCCATTCCTCTGCCCGCTTTTCTTGATTTGATTCATTTATCTGTTTCCCAAAAGGAAACAGCAATCGGAGTGGGCATTTCAGTACTTACGCTCTCTGTTCGCTTCACCTGTTGCACTTCGAATTAGAGCTTCTATACCCTTCTTGTTAATAATCAATTCGTTGGCTTCGTTTGCATCCGCGACGTTGCCATACCCTCCTTTCTCTCTCTCGATTTTTTTTTTTCTAAATCCTTCTTACAGGTACCTTTGCGGAGCATCTTGCGTGATATACCTTGTTTATGAGTGTGTGTGTGTGTGTGCGTGTGTGGCGGTTGGCGTTTTGATCCAGCGCTGATTCGGGCCTTGCGTTCTCCTTTTCTGTCTTCTTTTATTTTTTTAAAATTTTTATTTCTCTCTCATACCGCTCGCCTCGCTCCGTCTTGACTTCGTTCACAAGAAGCGCCCGCCCGCAGCCGTACACCACACCGAAGGTCCCTGTGCATCCGAGCTCCGTCCGCTGCCGCTCTCACCCGTACTCTACGTTTTGAATTTATTATTATTATTATTATTATTATTATTATTATATCAACCGTGGCGGACGCCTTATAGGGGATTCTATACGTAAACATACCCCCCAAAATAAAAATAAAAAATATTCTGCTTCTCCGCCGTTGCTCTCTCCCGATTCTCTCTTTTTCTTTTTTTTTGTGGTTTATACGCCAACAGGAGGTGGGGCGTGGAAGACAGCTGCCGTGAGGGTTGAGGCCATCCGTCCAACGTGGGCGCGTGACCCACGTGCTCCGACTCCTTTTTTTTCCTTTTTTTTGGTTGTACATTTGACTGACTGACATGAAGGGTTGCTGATTGCGGGAGTGGAGGAGCAACACACACACACACACATACACCTATATATAGAAACCCCAACAAGAGAGCTTTCTCATACTCACATTTAGAAGCGAGGCCGAGGCCGGGCTGCGCGTTGCCAATCTTCTTCAAAACGCCCCCTTCTTATTTCCTTGTCCGGCTTCACATCTACAGCAACATCGGCTGTGCTCTTCTCCCGTGTTGGTTCACCTCACGTGACAGCTATAAGGTAGGGTAGAGACATAGGGGTGCGTACCGCTCAGTGCGCCATGCCAGTGCCACCACCTCATTCACCGCCGGCCGGCACGGCCAGAGGGCCCAACTCTGCCCCCAACTCGCCACGAGTGATACCTTCCGTTGCCGGCTCCCCCGCCGGACATGGAGGCCACGCCCGAGGTGGGCCAGGATCGGTAGTGACAAGTTCACATGGCGGCCGCCGGCATGTGCGCGCACGCGTCATTCCCCGCATGAACTCTGCCCGCTCCTTCACACCGTCCAACGCGGGCTCGCCAACGGGCACGTCTGCGCCGCAGTTCGCCCACACCCGCGCTGGCAGCCCTGTATTTCCGCACTCCTCCACACACACTAGCGAGCATGCGGAGCGTACGCGGTCTACTGATCAGTCCAACTCAAGCAGCTCCAGTTCAGACCATCCCTCCGCGCAGGGCCCCACGCACCAAACAGCCGACGGTGCACAGAGGGAGGAGCAGCAAGCAGCGGCGCGCAGGGGATCCGAGGCGACTCTGCAGTCTATTTTGACGGACCCAGAGCGCTATCGACGTGCTGTGGCCGCCGGCTCCTCCAATCCCTTGCACGTGTGGGACCACGAAACAGCGTTTCTCAAATCGCGCTACTTCAACGTGAGACGCCGAAGTGGAGAAAAGAAGCACCTCAACCAAAGCAAACAGGCCCAGCAGTTCTGTGACACCCACTTGGCGCACCAGGCGGGGCATGACGGAGAAGTAATGGGGTCACGTGTGCTGTCTGATCCGAGCCCTGACTCGCTCCACAACGGCGTCCTCGGACGCCTGCTGCCTACCTCCGCCGTCAACGGCGGTGTCGGGGCCGGCGGAGACAGCAGTAGCAGCGACAACCATAACAAGGGCCGTGACATCAGCTTTGGCATGGGCAGCTTCTACCTTCCCTCAGCGAGTGCCCCGCTGCTGCAGGACAGCGCGATGCTCCCGCAGCGGCACTTCCGCACGCGCAACATGAACTCCCTGCATGCCTTCTCGTGGGACCAGCGGGTTTTCCTGCCGCAGCGCCAGGGCCTCTTGGCGCCCCTCTTCGATCTCCTCGCCACCCCGCGCTTCTGGGAGAAGCTCGACTGGGCCATTCGTGGCTCTGTCTTCACCATCTTGCCCACGCTGATCCTGTGCCTGGAGCCGAGCACGCGGCACATCTTCCCGCTGCCCACCTCCGTCGTCTTCCTCGCCTTCTGGACCACCCAACCCACGCTTGGCGCCGGCCTCCGTGAGACCTTCATCGTGCTGAAAGGCTTTTCCATCAGCCTCGTGATTCTCGTGGTGATCATCGCGATCAACCCCGGGCCTGCGTGGGTGACCCTCATCATCCTCTTCTGCTGCATTCTCGTCACAGGCTTCGTGGCGGAGCAGCTGAGGCGCATGATGGCCTACTGCTTTGCAAGCTTGCTTATGCAGTACATCTCGTCACCGCAGGACACGGGCTACAGTTACGTTGGGAAGTACTACTCGACGATCCTCATCGGGCAGGCCTTCGGCTTGGCGTCCTTCATGTTCCCGTACATTCGCTGGTCAAGCGAGAACGCGCGGCGCTATATCGTGATCACCGGCGACGCGGTCAGCCTCTCGGTGCACGGTGCGTGCTGTAGTTTTTGGGTGGAGAGCAGCCTCTTGGAGCGTCAGCTGCACGTGGCACGTCTGCGGCAGCTGCGTCATACCATCCAGTCGAGCATGGAAAAGGCTCAGCAGGGGCTCTCTGAAATGGGCTACGAGCCACACTCGGGCGTCTACACAACGCGGCTCCACAAGCGCATGACGTTCTTGAAGAGCGCCTTTAACATTGTGCAGTCCATGACGCTGGTGATTGAGCAGGTGGCCGCCAACCCGGCGCTGGTGGAGACACCGATGTGCCGCGAGTTTGGCGAACGCATTCGCGACGAGCTGAATTTGATCGCCGCGGCCATGGACTCCATCATTTTACGCATCGTTGATTTGGATGATTTGCTCTCCGTGACGGACATGGCCGCCTTCCGGCTGGCCAGGGCCCGATTCGTGGAGGCCGTCTCGAACGTCCGTGATGAAGTGGTTCTGAGCAACCCCGACTACCGCACCGACAACAGCGACATCCTTCTCGGCTTCTTCCTCTTCAGTGTTGAGGAGCTGATGGATCTCATTAACAACTTCGAGGACACCGCCAAGCCGGCGAGCAACCTGTGGTACTTAGTGACGTTCCCCCTGCGCGATCTGCAGAGTAGCTGGTCCGCCTTCGTCGACCTGTACAACGCTATCCGCATCCGCCGCTCCATCACGCGCCGGCTGAAGGAGGCGACCAAGCTGTCGGTGTGCATCATCATCGCTGCCATCTTCCAGGTCTACGCCCTGGACAACGATTCCACAAGTCCAGTGGCGGGCGTCGATATCATTGCTTTTGTATACCGCGCCACGGGAGGTGAGAGCTTTCAGTACTCAACCATGCGTATGCTGGGCACAGTGTTGGGCTCCTTGACTGGTCTGCTCTCCGTTCAGATCGCTGACGGCCACCGCCCTACCCTGTACGGCTGCGCACTCGTGTTGACCTTCATCGGGTCCTACGTGCAGGCGGCCCCGGACTTCTATCCGCTGGGTAACGCCCTCGCCAACAGCGTCGTTTCCATCGTCTTGCAGTACCAGAACCAGCCGAATGCCATGACACGCATCCAGCAGAACTGTTTTGCCATTCTCATTTACTTTATTATTTCTTCGCTGATTTGGCCTGTGCGCGGACGCACGAAGGTGAACACGGGACTGGACGTGAGCTTGCGTATGGCACGTGAAGCGACGGACCGCCTGCTGCGAAACCTCGACCTCCCCGACAGTGCCACCGCCGTCAGCGCCGATGTGCTGGCGGTGCTGGGCGAGATGCAAAAGAAGGTTTCCCAGCAACAGGCGAACATCCCCGGTGCGGTCGCCGAGCCCACGCTGGACTCGGTGGGGTTTCCAGAGATGCCGTGGCGCATGCTCGTCTCCGCGCAGCGCAAGCTGCTCGTGACGCTGTTCATGATGCGGCACGCCTACCACACCTTTATGACGAGTACCATCGCGGATGTGGCAGAGGCGGGTCGCAAGAATAAAGAGAAGCTGATCGACAACGCGGACATGATCGGCGCGGGTCCCGCTGCGGCGACAAGCATCTCGGTACACTGGGTGGTGCTGCACCGCATCTCGCCCTACACACACCATCTCAGCCAGCTTCTCTACGAGGCGATAGAGGTGTACCTGCTGACGCTGTCCAAGGCAACGTTTGTGCCCACCGCTGAGTTGGCCCGCCTGCGCCTGGGCATGATGCAGTGCTACGACTCCATTGTTGCTGCGTACATTGACACGATCCACCATGAGCTGAACAGCAGCGACGATGATGAGCCAGTGGCTGAGGCGGGTGCGAGCGCGGAGTCTGGCAGCTCCGATACGAGAAGCAGCACGAGGCGAGGGAGTGAATGGGCAAAGACAGCGCGTCAAGGCGGCAGCGGCAACGGTGGCTCTGGCAGCGGCGGGCTGGCGCTGGAGAATGTAGCGGGTTTCGTACCCCCGCCGACGACCACGTTCGCGCCGCACTCGACAACGATCGGAGGCACCGCAGACTCGGTTGATACCTTTCCGAAGAACAGCAGCACACGAGGCGCCAAGGACAACGCGCCCTCCTCAGAGATATGCCGCTACACGAACTCATGTACGAGGGGGACGCTGACGTCCTCCAAGAGGGGCTCTGGCCACCTCAAATACAGGCTGACGCCGGAGGAGCGGCAGCGGCTGCAGCGCTTCATATTAGGGCCCGCCAGCGCTGAGCAAACCAACCCGCCCTCTGCAGGTGCAGCAGAGCCGACGGCGGCAGCAGAGCCTGGAGATGACGCAGCGGCAGCCTCCCGTTCCATTGCCAATGCAAGCAATACCGCTGGTGGCCCGCTGTTTAACCACAGCGCACTCAGCTCCACCGGCAGGCTTGGGGGCCTCAGGGTGGGCGTGGTCGACCCGGCGATGCTACGCAACGCGGGGATTGCCGTGCGGGAGCCGGTGTATGAGGGGCCGCACGGGGGGAGCAGCGCCAGCACCGCCCATCACTCCACCTCGGGCGGTTCTCTCACGCCGCCCGCTGGGGGCGATGGCGGCGTCAGTGGACGTGGCGGTAGACACGCGTCATCTGCTGACGGCACCAACCATGCGGCACGCGCAGCTGATGTGGACGGCGTGGCGCGACGCGGCGACAACTGCATCGCCAGTAAGGGCAACGCTGATGTAAATGGGGGGGCGCCGCGCTTCCTCTCGGATCAGCTGTCCATGCGAAGTGAGGGCGGAGGGTCTACGGAGGCGCTGCTGCAGCGCAACCGCGGGTCCAGCGCTGCTGGCGGCCTGCACAGCTCTCCCTCGACTCACCAGCCGACGCTGCTCAGGGGAGGGGATGAGGCAGGCGGGTCCGCAGCCCCATCGATGTTTTCGCAAGACACTCATGCCGCCAGTACCAGCCGTCGACTGGTTATGAAGAAGTCCAAGACGGCGAAGTATGCCATGCCGTCAGTGCTGCAGATGTCGATGGTGCTGCCTGCTGGTGCACCCGCACTTCGCAACCCGGAAGCGGCAGTGGCGGCGGCTTCCGTTTCTGGCAGTGGACCTCCGCTGCCCTCCCCATCCCTGGGCACTGCCGTGCTTTCTCCTTCTCGACTGCACCCACACGCGATGAACTGTGCGACTGCCACTGCGTCACCTGCCGCAACCTCCCACACAGCGCCACTGTTGAATGGAAGCAACAGCAAGAGCTTCGTGTCTGCCGGTGCCGGGACAGCGGGTGATGCTGCAGGAGATGTGTTCTCATTGGGCCGCGGCGCTCGAGCCTCCGTGCGGCCTGCCAGCTCGTGGACCGCTGCGGGGCTGACCGACGGTGTGCACAAGGGTACAACGGACGATCACCGGAAGCAGGAGCGCGAGGGAGGGACCGCGGATCGCGGGGAGGGCGGGCGACGGCGGCGTAGAGGACCTTCACGCACCGTTTCTGAAGCGCGGGCCGCTGCTTCACCGGCGGGGCGATCGCGGAGTGCGGCTGCAGCCACGTCTTCCCTATGCGAGCGAGGGGGTGCCGAGCCGGTGCCATGCGGCCCTCACGAGCCTTTCGAGGAGGGGGTGCGGGCGGGACGCCGCAAGGCCGATGGGGCCGCCGCCAAGGAAGCTCGGGGCGACCCGGGGTCTGCCGAGGTGCTGGACGCGGTGGGCTCGGGCTTGTTGAGTGGCCCGCTGCAGCAGCAAATTGGCAACGCCGCGAGCACGACGGCGCTGCCTCCCGCCCCTGAAAGTCTTCTGCCCGCTCCGCTACCGGCCGCTGGTGCGGGCGACCAGCGCGCGGCCAACAACGCGGTCGAGCAGTCTTTCAAATACAGTTTCGGCACTGCTGGCCCAACCATCCCAGAAGCGCTGCGGATCTACGCAGAGGGTTTGGCAGCGCAGCAGCAGCAGCTGGTGCCCCCACCGCCCGCCGTCCTCGGCAACGCGTCGTTCATTCAGCACCCGTTGCACCTGCCGGTGGCGGGTCGTTCCTTTGCGGACGTCCACACGAGCGGCGGCGCCACCTTCAACAACACCTTGGCAGGTACCAGCGGGGGTGGCGGTGTGGGAAGCGGCCGCACGGTGCCGCAGCCGACCTTCGGCGCTCATTGCTCCATCAATAGCGCCACGGCCCCACCCGTGCTGTCAGCTTCCGTCTGTGAAACGAATCACGCAAACTTCGTATCTGCGGTACGCAGGCTAGAGTTTAATAACTGCACCTTCAGCGGACCTCTCCGCCGAGACGATAGCAGCGACGCAAGTGAAACTGCGAGTGGGTCTGGAGCGCGTGGTGATGGGGACGCACTTCTGAATTTGTTAGGTGCCGGTGGCAGCGGCGGAGACGGCGGCGACGCGTACGTCCTTACAAACAGCGACATTCACAGCGTAGAGGCCTTCCTGTTTGGCTTGCGTGCCGTCATTACGCAAGTCGAGGAGCTGGAACGGTACTTGCTGGAGGTGGTACACGGAAACGAAATGGCAAAGAAGCTCTAATCGCGCGGGTGACGGCGGTTGCGTGGTGCTGTTGACGGTGGGCCGCGGCTGAGAGAGCGGCGACCTATTTATCTATCTATCTATCTATATAAGCTTGAAACATGCTTAATGCCGTCCTCAGCTTACTTACTGATTATTATCTTCAGTGCGCTTGTTGGCGCGCTTTGGGTTTCGGGCTTGCGCCGTGAGACCGTCACAGCTCTCGTTGCCGTCTCACGATGAAGAAGCGGACGCGTACGGTGGTGGGCTCCTTGTGGGTCTAAGTTCTTGTTCTTTCTGTTTATCTTCGGCGTGTGCGTATCTGCACCCTGACGTGACGGAGAGCGATCGGGCGCTACTGATATTTACTGTCCTGTGCCTCCGCGGTGACCGTCTCGTCCGCGCTGCGTGACGCTTCCGTTAAAGATAAGTACCTCTGAAATCAAAGCCCTATGCCGCAACAGAGCACTGCTATTTTGTTTAGGGCGGTGGTGGTGGTGGTGGTGGGGACAAAAGAGGGTAAAGCGGTCTTCTGTCGGAACACCCTGTGCGTTTTTGAGAAGGTGAAACGGAGGGGAACTTCTCTGACTTGTGACATGACGTGATGTGATGCGTTACTTCCATCTCCTCGGCCCCCCCGTTTTGTTTTGTTTCTCGTTCACCTTGTTGCAACACCCTCGCGTGTAGGCTCCTACGCACACACCGTATCAGCTTCATATCGTGTTTTTGTTTTGCCAGGGCACGCTCACCGTCTGCGCGACTATTCAGGTTTCCGCGTGTACGCGTTGGTGTCGCCGTGTCTCCGTTGTCGTCGTCGTCAAATTCGTTAAGGCGCTGGAGAGTATTTTGCTTTTCTTTTGTTGTTGTTGTTGGTTTACCGCTCTTGCAGTTAGGAAGGGACGCCCTGCTCTCGATTCAGTGCCGCCCGCAGACACGCACGCACGCACGGGCACAGTGGCCAACACTTCAACACTTTGCTTCCCGCACACAGCGCATAAACCTCCTTCTAAACTCCCGACTTAGCGCACCACAACATGTTTGGAGATACTTACAAGAGCGACGGCGTCACCGGTGACGTCACGGAGAACGGCCACAAGCGTGTAGCCAGCACCGCGAAGTCCATCGTGCGGCCGACGCCGAGCCGCAACGCTGCTGGTGGCGCGGACGCCTCTGGGCAGCCGCATGCCCCCCATACCGTGAAGGATATTATCAAGGCTCTTGATGAGGAGCAAGATCTCAGCGGACCGAAGGGCGGGTGCTGCTCCCGCATCTTTGTACCTTTCCTGGTGGCTTCCTTGTTCATCATCATCTTCGTCGCCATCATCTATACGAACGGCTCGGGCAGAGACGTCGAGGCCGCGCCGCGTGTAGCCGTCATCGTGATGGAGGGATTCTCTGGCACCGTCTTCCATTCCCTCATGCAGTCCGGTGTGCACCTGCCCAACATCGCGGCGATGCTGTCTGGACAGAGGGGCGTGTGGGCGGAGTGCGCCACTGCCACACAGCCCAGCTGTGCCCGCGCCGTCATCGTCGAAAATGCATCAACGGGGGAGGTGTACATCAGCGCTGCGGCCGCCGCAACGTCAATCTTCTCTGGGGTGCCGCCGCGCACGCACCACGTGTTTAACAGAACACTGCAGGGCATGTCAGCGTACGCGACGACGTCCAAGCGGTACCCGAGCTTTGCGAAGCGCGTGCGCGATGCCGGCAAGCGGGTGTCGGTGATGGCGAGCTCGACCGTGCTGAACTCGCTGAGCATCGCCACGGGGAGCTGCAGTGAGCCGGGCGTGCTGGACATGGAGTGTGGCGTGTCGCAGGCAGAGGTTCTTGCCTCCGGCGTAGATGAGTTCTCTGGCAACATCCACCTAGACTGCCTGGCCTCCTCGACCTGCAGTGTGAACAGCCGCATTCTGAAGACAGCAACGAACCCCTCACAGTGCAGCGATGGCCACGCCGAGGCGCAGTTCACCCGCCAGCTGAACAGCCTCTTCGGTGGCCTCGCCTACCCCTCGCCTTCGCAGAAGGTGGCGGTGCAGAGCGCTATCGCCGACAACCTCGACGACGCCGTCTTCATCTTCCACTGGAACGCTCTGGCGGTGCGTGCGGCGAGCCCCCTCTTGCCGAATTTTCAGTACAGCGCCTCCTCGCCGGAGTACGTCGCACAGGCCTACCTGATCGATGCGATGGTCGGCCAAGTGATCAGCTACGTGCGTGACCGCGCACGTAGTCAGAAGGAGAATTGGCTGGTCATTGGCATCGCTGATCACGGTGGCAGCGACAAGAGCTTCAGTTCGCCCACCCCCCACACCACCTCCGAAGACGCAATCGCCTTCTTCATGGCCACCTACACGTCCAACGCGAAGGGCTACGTAGCCTTGGCACCGCTCGAGCGCCCCGTGACGCAGTTGGACGTCCTACCGACGGTGCTGACGTGGCTGAACGTGGCGCCGTACGATGATGCGACGAACGAAGTGATAAACAGCAAGAACCTCACGGTGGCCAGCCCCACAGTTGAGGCGCAGGTGGCGGAGCGTAAGGTGCTGGAGGGCTTAGTGCAGGGTATCTGCGGATCCGGTATGAGCCTGACCGACTGCAGTTCCTAGACGCGTGCCGCGCATGGAGGTGCTTCTGCACCAAGTAACCGTAAGGAAGCAATGCGGAGCTCATGGGTGCGGTGGGGTCTCCACCGTTTCGTGGACCCCCGTTGAGAGACACAAGAAGTTATGGTGAGCGGCGCGTTGCGGCAGTCAGTGGAGCGCTGTGTGTGCTTGTGTGTGTGCGTGTGAAGGGGCACTGAGTTGATGCCAGACGAAGCACACGCGTCTGGCTGCATCGCGCGACACGAGGTTTTACGTTCTTCTTTTGAGGTTCAGCTAGCGGCTTGTGCCCGCTCGTGCTTTGGCTCCGTGGGGAGTACGTCTGTGCAGGGCTGTGGCAGAGGCAAGCCCGCTGTTTTGCTTTCCTTCTTCTTTCTGTAGTTCAGTGCAATGATGGTTCTTTCTTTTCTTTTTGGAGGGGAGGGGGGGAGGACGGTCTGCAGCTCGTTCGTCTGTGCTGCATCGATTTCGTTGTGAGGTCAGCTGCCCGCCGTGCGTGGGGCAGGCGGAGGCTTAAAAGTGATTCGACGTGTGACATCCATCACGCTGTTGTTGGAATCGCTGCTGTCTTTCTTTTTTTTTTTTGTTGCTGCTCGCCGTTGTTCGTTGTTCCCCCGTGTGAGTCGTGCACTCCTGCGCTCCATGATTGCTTTCATTGTGTTGCTGTCAATTGTAATGTACACAGACGTTATCGTTAGACAGGCGAGTGCGCGCGTGATCTGAGCAGCGGCACGACTGCCGATTCGTCTGTGTCTCAGGTGTTTTCTCTTCTCTTGCATTTATGGATATCGTTAAACAGTGAGGATGAAGTGATGTGCAGAGCACAAGAGCACCACCTCCGCCCCGAGATGCTAAAGACCAGCGTGCGAAGGTCGCCGCGGCGCAGGCGAAAGATAAAGCCATTCGCTTAACGGAGGTGCGAGCCCTGCCAGGGAGGGCCTTCGATAGAATGGGATTCAATGACGCTTTGCCACAGTGCGTGCCAGCGTGATGAAAGCGAGATGAGAAAAGAAGCGAATGGCGCCATCACATTTCGTTTGCAAACATCTGTGCGTCGTTGCTGACACTCTTCACCTTCCGTATTGCTTGATGCTCAGCAACTGCCTCATCTTGCTGAAGGCCAGCACTTTGGCTTCCCTCCCTCCCTCCCTCCCCCCCACCTCCCTCTCTCGTTGGCAACGTCTTCCTCCTGTCCCCATGGTGCTTTAGTTTCTAGAGGTTCCACTCTTTGTGACTCCCTCCCCCCACTTTCTGAAGCTTGAAGGTGCTCTGGAAGGCGCTACTCACCTCGCAGGAGGCTTCACGCGCACACACACGTCCGTTTCCCTGTGCCCATAAGGTCAGATTATCGGTTAGACGCTTCAACGTGTTGTGCGCTGACATCACCACTGTACCCCACCAGCGGATTTGGGAGAGCGAGCTGAATCGCAGGGGTGACTCTCATTTCTTCGCGGATCGCCCCACGCACGCGGGAGGTTCGTCTCCTTTCGATTCATTCACTTAGACAAACACAGGTGAGAGGCAAAGGTGAAGCGTGCTGTCATCATTTGATCTGCAGATTCCCTCATGGAGTGGCGCTCATCATCCTGCTGCACTGCGTCTTCGGAGAAGAAGCATGCGGCCCGCCCCGCTGCAGCAGGCGGTCGACTGCCGGACTCGATGGGCGGTCCAAGCAACCTAGAGGACACCACGGGGCAGTCCACAGCAGCAGCGGCGGCGGCGGCAGCGAACAGCGCCCCTTTTCCATCCCAGAGTGCTGCAGTACCTCCTTACGTAATCACTACAGGGGAGGCGATGGATGCCGTGGCGGCACAGTGCGAACGACGCGGCCTGACAAACGCTGCTACGTGGTTGAGTGAGATGAGCCTACATGCCCTGCCTTGCGTCTTAGAAGCTCCCTTACCCTCCACCGGCTCTCTCGTGTTTGTGGTGAAGGAGCTGGATGGGCACATGATGCACGCGACTCTTGCCTCGGCGCCCACACCTTCCGCTTCGTCTCAGCAGCGGCAGCTGCGTCTCCAGCGTCTTCACCGCGTCGCGCTTGGCTACTTCAGAAATGGTGAGTTCCAGCGGTGCCACCAAGCCATTCTACATGAGATCATGCAGACCGGAGAGCCTACCCCCATGCCCGGCGCTGCTACTGCACTGGAAGCCGAGGGTACACCGCAAGCTGCAGGCGGCGACGTACCCTCCTTGCCTGCGCCTGAGGTGGTGCGCGGCTTCCGCACCACGTCGCTGCCACCCCTTCTCCAATTTTTGGGTCTTTACGCGCTTTTCATGGACGGCATGAAGGCGAAGCAGCTCACCAACAACGCCAACGCTGCCGGCGGGGCAGGCGGCCAGCAGCGGGCGGTGCACCCACATGCGCATGTGCTGCGCGCCTATCTGCTCGAGGCGATGCGCAACCCCGTCAACACGCATCGCCCTGCGGCCTCACACCCCGATACGGTGTCCCCGCCTCGCCCCTCGTTAAGGACAAGTGCTGCCTTCACGAGTGCTAGCAATAACATAAGCACGAACATTGGCAGCGAAAAGCAGGGCGTCACTGCTCCGTCGTTCACGCGTCTGGAGGGCGCCGTTGCGGCGGAGGGGTGGGACCCGCACACGCCCAGCTCGATGAAGCAGCCGTGGACCATCTCGAGTGCTTCGCGCGTGGCGGGGATGAAGGGCGACTCTGCCTTCCCAGCGGTGGCTGGTGGGGGCGCCTCTGCTTCGCAGATCACAGACGGCGACAGCAGCGCCGGCTCTCCACCGCTCTCCAACTTCTCGCCTGCCATCAATGCGCGCAACCCACCCGGCGACGGCAGCCCCGATGCAGCATCCGCTGCACCTGCCCCTCCATCTGCCAACGCCGACATCGGCGCTGCGGACCTCCTTCACATCGACCCCTATCTTACCTGGCTGATGGGCGTGGTGCTGCGGGAGCTGCGGATGCGACAGGAGTGCGCCACATTCCTGCTGGCTGCTGTCACCGTCAATCCGCTGCTGCGCTGCGCCTGGGAGGACCTCACGTCGCTGGTGAGTCGCGAGGCACAGCTGGCGGAGCTGGACGATGCACTGGAGGGCGTGGAGCCCTCTTTTATGATGGACGTCTTCGCCGCGGAGGTGCGGGGGCTGCTGGGGGTGACGCCCATGTCGTCGATGCGGCTGCGCACGGCAGCAACAGCAGCAGCCGTGCGCAGGAGGGAGAGGGGGGAGAAGGATGTGGGCCAGGGCGGGGCGCTGGGTGCCTCCTCGCCATCGCCGCCTTCCCTTTCCTCGACTCCGCTCTCTGCGGCTTCTCCTCACGCGATCAACGGTATGAGCGACGCCGTAGGTACCGCTGGGTTGCATGGGAGTGCGGGGACACCCGACCTTGGCCAATCGAGGCGGAATCCGCATGGCAAGGGGAGCCTGCCGGCGGGCGTGGCACCGTCAACGTCCAGCAGCCCCTCTGCCGCTGCGTTGACGAACGCCTGGGAGTGCCTGACACTGCTCTTCCCCGACACCCCGTACTTTCTCAGCCAGTTGGCCCACTTCTATTACCACCAACGCAATCGGCTCGACAAGGCCGTGGCGATCTACCAGCGCATTCGCACGCTGGACCCGCACTACTATGGCATCCTCTACGACTATTCAAATGTGCTGTATACGAAGCGCGACCGACTGGGCCTCAGCAGCCTCGTGCAGGCCGTCTACCACGCCGACGCCTTTCGCGCGGAGACGAACTTCGCGGTGGGCAACTACTACGTCCTGCTGGGCCAGCACGACCGCGCTGCGCTGCATTTTCATCGTGCCGCCGCGATTGACCCGCAGTGTGCCGAGGCGTGGCTACTGCTGGGGCACGCCTACGTCGAGGTGAAGAACACAACTGCGGCTGTCGAGGCCTACCGCACTGCGGTAGCGCTCAACGAACGCGATTATCGCGGGTGGTACAACCTGGGCCAGATCTACGAGCTGCTAGAGGCTTATCACCATGCGCTCTACTATTATTGGCACACCACGTCGCTCCGCCCGGCCGACCCGGGGATGTGGGTGGCGGTGGCGAATTGCCTTGAGCACGACGGCCGTGTGGCGGAGAGCATCGCTTGCCTGGAGCGGGCGGAGACATATGATCTGAACACATCCCCCAACTACCCCGCCTATGTGCGCCGCATTGCTACGCATCACATCGCCAACTCGAGCTTTACCAGGGCCTGCGTGTACTTGGTGAAGCTGGTGCAGAGCCCTGCGGCGGCGAGTGAGGATCTGCTCTTGGCCCTCCCCTTCCTCATTCAACACTACGTCCAGTGCGCGTACAAGTCCATCGGGATGCTATCTTGGTTATCGAGCAACCACCCGGTGTTCTTCTCGCCTGGCATGGACCTCTCCCCGTCCTCTTCACCTGCCTCTGCGTCGGATGGGCGGACGGCGCCGCAACGTGCACGCGCAGCAGCAGCTCTGGAGTACCTCCGCAAGGCTGAGGAGCACCTGACAGCTATGGCGGAGTTGGTCATGCCGGGCGAGACGTTGACCCCGAGCACAACGGACGGGCAGCAGCAGGTGGCGGTGGTGGGCGACAGAGAGGGAGAGACTATACCGGTGCCGAGCCTGGAGAGCTTTGCCGACGACGTCTCGACGTCGGGGAGGCGGCGCGGTAAGCCGGCGTCGTTTGGTGATCCCGCGCCGTACTGTGACAACGCCACGGCGGGCTCTGCGGCGCCCACTGCCAACTCGGACGAGCTGCCTTCTGTCGCGTTTGTCCGCAACCGCCATCGCGAGATCTGCACACTCCGCACGCGGGCGATGCATCTGATGCACACACCAAGTCCGCAGCGGCGACGGTCTGGAACGTCGGTGCCGACTTCCGCCTCTGCGGAAGGAGCGGCGGGGGGAAACCAGAAGGCCTTCTTTTCAGCTCACAGGGCAGGGCGTCGTTAGCGGGCGCCAACGGTTGTTGTGGGCGGCTGCGGATGCTGTTGCGAAGTGAACGACCGTTGCTGCGTGTGTGTGTGTGTGTGTGCGTAGGGCTGTCTGGACGCGCGTTGCTGTATGTAAGGATGCGTTGGCACTTCAGCTCACCATGTGTCCTCCCTCATCTCCGTTTCTTCGCTTAGTTTTGTTCTAGAGGTGCTGCAGCGGTCATGCCGGATGGCGACTGCTTGTAGATGATGCTCGCGTAGCTCTAAAGAAAAGTGTGTTGCTTCTGCTGTACTCCTACGCGGACAGGGTTCTGACGTGTGTGCTCAACGTTAACGTTACGGTACATGTATACACACGCACACACACCTGCAGAGGGAGGCGAAAGCCCCCTACCCTCCCCCCTTCATCCTAAATTTAAGGTTGCAATGGGAGGTTGAGGGACGGCGGTGGGTGGGGGTGGGCCCGAATGGAGGAGGCGCACAGACGTTCATGGATATGGGCAGGGGTGCTGCTGGGCCGGCAGACGTGAGGATGCGTGCTCTTCTGGATAGACACAGCGCTGTCGTGTCTCCGATGCGCCGAGTGGGCCCCCTCCCAAGAAGTGGATGTGGTGTGCGTGTGTGTGCTCGCGCTTCTACTCAATGTGACGCTGCCAAACATTGTGCTTCCACTTCTGCATAGCGCGTGGGCACGCCGGCGAGCTGCGCCCCCCTCTTTCATCTTCTCAGGCTCTGGTGCCCCTCTTCGATTGTCTGTTTTTGGATACACAGCGACTTTTTTTTTTGCGGAGGGGACCGTTGCGGCTTTGCGATCGACCTATCGCGCTCTCCCCTCTCTCGAGTTACGCCCATGCATCTTCACCCACGCTCTGGACCCCGGACAGTCTTCCAAGAAAAAACAAAAACAACCCCCCCAAAAAAAGAGCCAACAGAGGCGAAAAGAAGGCCCGCCGTTGAAATCGGCCCCCCCCCCCTAAACAGCAGAGCAGTCGTCAAAGCATAGAACTGGCAGCTGAGACGGCGCGCGCAGCGGCACTTCGTTAGCTTTCAACGGGCTGAACTCCTGCATTGCGCCCACCCAAGCAGCGGGTATTGCCAAAAGAAAGGGGAGAGCTGCCCCATAGAACTGTACCAACCACCATCAAGGGAGCTTCCATAGCCCCCCTCCTCTGTTTTTCATTCATTAGAGCTCACGCATGCCGATGCCCGTACCACTCCACGTGCCACCACGGCTGGATTATCAGGACGGGCTGCCGCCATACAGCGCGCAGCGGGCCAACCTGACTCACAGCACGGACCTCAGCGCGAATCAAGACAGCAGCAGCGGCGCTATTCGGGGCAGCCGTGACGCTCCTCACCTTTTCAGTTCCCATCGTGCGGCACCTTCAACGAGTCCCGCCTTGCAGTCCACCCCACGACACCGAACACCTGCCGGAGGTGTTGAGGCATCGTCTTCCTTTGTTCTTGGAAAGCAGAGTGGCAGCCCAAATTCAAAGCGACGCATCAACCCTCACGTATGGAAAGATGGGGCAGACATAGCGGCTGCACCTCACGCATCCGATACAACCACTTCCTCCTTGTCAGCTTCTTCGTCGTCGTCGATGCCACCCTCGATGCAGTTCAAGACACCACGGCGGCAAGTACGAAGTGAAGTAGCGGAGGGCAGTGTTGACTGGTCACGAAAGCTTAACGGAACAACGCAGGACTTTGAGAATTCACTGCTGTCCCCTGCGCGCCTCCATCAAACTGAGATTTCATCTAGTGCCGCGGGCGTGATGACGGTGCCGCTACCTGTATTGGTGGAGCAGCAGAAGCAGCGCATCCGCACCCTCGTGAACGAGCGCGATTCCCTTGCCGAGGATCTGCGCGAGCTGCGAGATCTCTTTCGCCGTCTCAGCGACGACTACGACCAGGCTACACGCGAGCTAGAGGCGCGCCAGCTGCGATTGGAAAGCCTCCAGACACAGCAAAGCGTTACCCAGGAAGAGCTGGCGCAGGCGCAGGCGCTGAAAGATCGGCAAACGCAGCGCATTCAGCAGTTTGAAACGGAGTGGCGAGAGCGAACGGAGGTTCTTCGTACGCAGCTCGACGCACTCATGCAGGAGCGCGATGCGGTACAGTCTCAGCGTGATGCCAGCATGTCTGAGAACAGCGACTTGCGCTTGCAGTTAACCAAACTGCAGGGGGAGCTTTACAGGGCGGATGTGAAGCATCGTGAGTCGCTGCGCGAGCAGGCAGGCGCGCACGCACAGGAGCTGCGCGCCGCCCTGCAAGAGAAGGATGAGCAGCTGCAGACGAGAGCGGCGGTGTCGCGTCACGAGGCTCGACTCACACAGCAGCAGTTGAGTCAGCTAGGGGCCAGCCAGACAGCGGCCCAGGAGGATCGCGAGGCGCTGCGGTGGCGCTTGGCAGAGCTCGAGGCGGTGGTGGACAAGAAAGAACGTCTGCGCAGTGAACTAGCGCGGATGGTGACTGCGCTACGGACGCAGGTGACAGAGCAGGAGCACCAAGCTCGCGGTGATGCCCAGCGCTATGCTCAGCGGGCGCAGGAGTTGGAGCAGACCTACCTAGCCCAACTCAACCAGGAGCAGCGTCGCTGTCAGACACTACAGGAGGAGCTCGCCGCGGCGCGACGGGCACTGCAGGAGGCGCACCGACAACACGAAGTGCTGGCGGAATCGCATGCGGCGAACACACGTGACATCACGGCACGTTACGCGAAACAAGAAGACGATCTGCGGGAGCAGTTGCGCAGCGCACGTGCCGAGCTGGTGGAGTCATGTTCCATCGCCGCACGGCACGAAGCCGTGGCGCACCGCCGTCAGCGCGAGACGGAGGTGCTCCGTGCTTCGATTGCCAGCCAGCAAGAGGAGCGTACCAAGCTGGAGGAAGCAAGGTCAGCTCAGACCCAACAGCTGCTGCGCGCTGAGAGTCGTGTGGAGATACTGAAGACGCGGCTACAAGAGAAGGAACGAGAGGCGGAGTTGCTGCGGTGCACGATGGAGCAGACAGCGTGGACAAGCGAGATGCGCAACGCCATGCAGCACACGCTTGCCACAGTTTTCGATGTACCGCGCGCCGTGGCAATGAAGTGGCTACAAAAGAAAGACACATCGCCTTCTGAGTTCACGACTCCTCAGCTGGAATGGCAGGGGGATGAGCGTACATCACAATCGGCTTCGTCAGCGCTGCAGCCACAGGCGCAAGGGCAGAGGGAAGCCGCAGGTGCCTCTCCAACCCAGACGGCAGCGGGTGGGGCGCGCGTGAAGGTGTCGTCTCCACCCTCGCAGGCACTGACGCTGTCACATCAGAAGTGCGTATCCATCCACGGTGCTACGCACCATCACGAGACGCCTGCGGTAGAGGCGGAATCGTTGCGCAGCCCCATACGCTCGGCGAATGCGTCAGCCGAAGCGACCACCACGCAGCACGTGGAGACTATCGAGCGCACCATTGGAAAACCAGCGACGCCTCTCATTTCCGTTGTTAAGTCATCACACTCGTACGCCCCGCCACCGCTGCATCCAGGTGCCACCAGCACGGTGATGGCGCCAACGGCTGCTGCAGCAGCAGTTGTTGCCGCGCCACGCAGCGCTTTGCCAGCGCCGCCTTGCCATTCACCTATTTCAGCAGCGGATGCCTCAGCGTTTTTTCGACGAACCCTCTCTTTCACCTCCGCGTACGCTGCGGCCAGCGCCAACACGACTGTTCACCTTAGCCCTTCCCAGCCTCGTCATCAGTACAACCTGAGCGCCAACGAGGGAGCAGCGCATGGGGAAGGCGCGGGAGGAGAAGCCGGCGACGGCCTTGTTGAAAACTCGCTAAGCAGAGCACCACGAGGAGGCGAACGGGGGAGTTCAAGACACCCAAGTAAGAAGGACGAAGAGGTGTTCTTCGACGACTTCAGCACTGCTGTGGTGCGACGAGACGCAGCCCAGCGACACATGATGTCAGCGCCGGCTGTGACAGCGACGCCAAGAGGCCCTAGAGCAGCATCTGCACAGGCCACCCGCCCTGGCGCTTCTGCTTTCCTTCCCTCCCCTCATCACGGGACTACATCAAGGCGTGGAAACCGCAAGCTTCAGGCGACGCCAGGTTCAGGGAACGGCCAGTCAGGGTCGGCTGCGGCAACACAGTCTACCCCAGGTGCCCGTGCAGCTGAGCTGCTGGCCCAGCTACCTCCGTATTCTCCAGTTGCAGCGGCCGCAACAACAGCAGCGTCCATCACCTCTACGCCCTTCTCCTCTGCGTCCGCCATGGCTGCTCGGCAACGTCACGCTGATCACGTGGAGGACGACGAAGATGGCCTTCAGCAGTACTTGAAGGAGACTGTGCAGCAAGTGCTGGCAGGCCAGCGCAGTGACGCTCTTCTTCAACGGCATCAAGCGCAGCCTCCGTCATCACTCTGGCCTGCACTGCGGCAGGGGGTGCGCGGCTACTCACACTACACGCAGCTCTACGATGGGTCGGCCCCGCGCAGCGTACAGGGCGGGATGGCAGGAGGCGAGGAGGAGGTGGAAGAAGACTTTGGGTCGGTGTCGAGGCCGCGCTCGGTGCTGTCGGCGCTGCCGTGGCAGCAGCGAATGGCACTGGATCGGCAAGTGAACGACACCGCGCCCCCCGCTGCCGTAATAGGTGGCCAGGGAAGCCACCATGACGGTGGCGCTCTTGCCCAGATGCGGGTACGTACTTCACCCAAGACAAACCCCCTTGCTGTGGCAGCAGCTAGCACCAAGTCTGGGGCATCCCCTCATGTTGTCCACACACCTGCCAAGGCAAGCACTCGTGGTGAGACCGCCGAGGCAGGCGATCGTGCGAAACAACGTGTCGAGGCGGGCCTGGCGGACACGCTGGAGAAACTCGCTCGCCGGCAGCAGAAGCTGCTGCAGTCACTGGGGAACACGACCGTGGAAGCATCGCTTCCCCATACGAACGTGCCTTTCCCTTTCGTCGGCGGGGCTGCCGCGCCAACGTACCCGACTGTGGGTGCAGGGCTGACGCAACCATCAAGTGAGTCGCGGCTTCACGCTTCAGTCGCAGGAGCGGGCGGGACGCCAATCAACATGCCTCAACGCATCGATAGAAGTGATACCCACGATGCGCAGCAGCTCAGCGATGCCGCCAGCAGCGACGTCGTGCTCGATCCTCGGCAGCTGTCCTACGCCACGGCGTCAACCGCCTACGCTGTCCAAGCGCCACAGGCGGACACGCAGGCCCATGAGCGACGCATCCGCAGCGGCCCACTTGCAGCGCCTTGGCAACTTCCAAACCCCGCTTTAAGTCGGCCGGATGGAAGCGATGGGGAGATCAAAGGAGGACGTAGCCAACTAGGGTATCGCCATGGCGGTGCGCCATCGACCGCTTCTCCCACGCTGCTCTCCGCGCCTTCCTCCTCGTCCGTCTCCGCCTCTGATGCGGGCGCACCGCTGCTCTCTGCGTCGTCGGACAGTAAAGTGCAGCGCGATGCGGCGCCAGCAGCACGCCCCGTCTCCGTTTCACCCGCTTCTGGTCAGCACGGGGAGCCCTCTGCTCCGCCCTCACCGGGAAGACTCTCTGCGGCGTCTGAGACAGGGTCGCGGGATGCTGCTGCAGGTGTGACGGCACGAGGTACAGTTGGGGAGGGCATAGCTTTTGGCGCCGATGGGACATCGACGAAGGACTTCGCAACGGCTGTTGGAGGCATGTCGACAGCGGCGACTGCGCTGACTTCGTTTTCCGAGGTTTCGTCCCTCTCGCAGCTGGAGCGGCGATTTGCGTATCCCCTTACGCTGTGAAGAAGGGCTACGCTACAGCAAGGGGACTTCCGTGAGAGCAACGTGCAGGGCGGCTGTTGGGAACGTTATCGTACTCCGGAGATCCTCCCCCCGCCATTCGGAGAGTTAGAGGTAGTGAACGCATAGAGCTGCGCACGACTGGTGCGCATTTGAGGGATGTAAAGTGGCTTCACAAATTCAATGATGATCACCGACCACCCACGTGAGCGCTTGTGCTGGATTCACGCTGACGCGTGGCAACCCACTCGAGCGGGTGTGTGGCAGCGATCGACACGACGATGCGCCGCAGCCCCCTTTTGCCACTCAAGAAACTGATTCTTCATCCCTATTGTTGCCTGTGTGCGTGGGCTCCGGGGTGGATGGTGCCCAGGGCCCTCCGGGCGTTGCTTAACGCACCTCCCCCCCCGCCTCTGATCAATACTATGGCTATTACTCTTGCTCGCTGGTTCTGAATGCTGCGCTCCTGTGTCTTCTGCCTCCACTGCGCCTCAGCGACGTCCACCCTGTCTCCCCCCCACTCTCACATACGGCAATCGCGGTTCCACCGCTACTGCAGAAAGGCTCTGGTGGACTAGGCATCAACGGCAACGTCAAGGACTCTTTTCATGGAATTCACTTGTTCCTCATATTCTTTCAATTCTGGCTGCTGCCCATGAATTACTTTCGATTTGCATCTTCTCCAGCTTGAAGGA
>LJSK01000108.1:0-36859 GCA_001299535.1 Leptomonas seymouri
AAGACCCAGGCTCCACCGGGTGCTCCGGATGGCATTCCAGGAGGCCAGCAGCTCCTCCTTGAGGGAGTTCCAACTGTTCTTGAAGAACGGCAACATTTGCGCGGCCCTGAGGAAGTTAAGAGTACGTGGGGGGGGGAGGGAGCGAGTTCACAGAGTGGCGGTCTGGTGCAGGTGGCAAACCGCAATGAAACACCGCAGCGCGCCTGTATATAGATATTTATAGTGGACTACGGCTTCCGGAGAGCTCAGGTAGCCCCCGTTCCGAAACGTGAACGCGTGTGCAGAAAGTCGGCCGCGAACGCAAAAAGAAATTCGCGATTGTGCCGTCAGCGGTGGACACACGACAGCGGGTACGTGTTAGGAGCCCTGCTGTCTTGTCAGGCGCGGTCACACAAGCAAGTCGCCTTAGGATTCAACTTATTCCCGCTTGAGACGTGCTAAGTGGTGATGAGTGGCGAGTGCGAGTGCGAGTGCAGAAAGGAGTGTTGGCCTGAGAATGGAACTTGCCCACCCCAAAAAGTCAAATGCAGCAGGAGATGGAGAGGGGAGGGCGGCTTGCGACGAGAGGGAAGGAGCGGCTGGCAGGCGCCGTCCAGGCTAACCATTGTGGGATGCAACGGCAAGCGTGCCGCCACCAGCAATGGGGCTGGCAGAGCCGAGCACACTCTCACTGCGGTGCCATCGCAAAGCAGCTGGCTCGCCAGCTAAAATGCGGCGCAATCACAACAAAAATAGCTGTGATGGGAGATGGCCATCACGCGCTATCTTCTTGAGGCGGGTGCTGCAAGCTGTCGCAGCCCAGCAAAAGGCCATTGCGCATGCTTCTCTTTTCGACCACACGACGCTGTTCCTTTAGGTCTGCGTCCGTCAGCAAGCGCTAGCTTCAAAGGCAAATGAAGAACAAAAGCAAGTTGATCCCGTACCGTTCGGCCTAGCTACGATCGTACGCCTCTCGACGCTTGGGGTCGCGCAGCACACGATACGCCTCGTTCACCCTCACCATCGTCTCCTCAGAGCCGCCCACGTCGGGGTGCTTCTTGAGCACAATTCGACGATACGCGCTGCGGATCTCATTCACCGACTCGTCACCGCGGAGCTCAAGAGCGCGGTAGTAGCCCAACGGATCGGGCACCTTGGGCGACGACGACGCGGACGACGACCGTGCGCTGTCGGTGTCGGACGAAGGCCCGCGTGACGACGACCGCTTCTTCCATTGATAGGGGTGCGTGTCCCAGTAGGAAGAGGTTCGGTACTCCTGCTGGATGCGCTGCGAGGCCGTGCTGGGGCGGTAGCCGTCGTGGTCAACGCCCAGGTTCGCCTTGCGCAGCTTCTCCCGCTGCTGTCGGTTCCAGTTGCGGCGCACCGCCGGGTACCACTTCGCGGCGTAGAAAGCGGCGTAATAGGTCAAGACAGAGAGCACAGAGCCCCACACAAAGCCAGCGATCTTGTTGGGAGTAGCGAGCAGGGCTGCGGCCATCGTGGCGAGGGCCGTCGTACGAGCAATAAATAGCGAGTTCAACAGGTACGGGCCGCCCACACGGCCATTGATGCCGGAGACGTAGAGGGTGTAGCGCTCTGCATCGTAGTCGGCCTTCACCACGTAGCAGGGGACGAAAGCCGGGGTGACTTCATCAATGTGGAAGGTGAATTCTTTAAAGGCGATCGTGATGGACTGCGCCGCTGGGTGGAAGGAGCGTACCATCGACCGTGCTGTCGCCTCCGCCTGGCGTCGCACTTCCATTTCTACAAACTTGATCATCGTTGACGTCGACTGCTCGAAGAGGTTGATGGTGACCCCTGCTGTGTCAACGCTGTACATCTTACGCAGCGAGTACGCCATCTCATCACTGCGCAGGGCGGAGTGCACGTGGGCGATGTTGTACTTGTAACCCGCGTAGATCTGTGTCTTGTTCTCTTCAAACATGCTCTCCAGCGCCTGTAAAGAGGTGGAGACTTGGCGAGTGGAGCTGCCGATGCTCTTGCCATCTGTGCTGGCGTGATCGGTAGAGTAGGTGACGTGGCCGACAAAGGTGGCGTGAATGCGACCACTGCAGAGGTAGAAAGGTAGAAACTCCTTCGAGGGCGGCTGAAGGCTGAAGTACTCGAGGCGCGCACCAAACCAGCGCCGGCCATATTTAGCGCGAATGCGTTGCACCGCTGCATCGGCGGAAAGACTAAAGTCCACGCCACGAGGAGAGTGGACGACATAACGGAGTGCACGGCTGCGCGAGAACATGATTCTCCACACACACACACGCTGTACTGGTGTGTGTGTGTGTGTGTGTGTGTGTGTTTGTGTATGTGAGCTCGAGAGTGAGTGAGGGAGGGGGTGGGTGGGTCCAATATTTTGCACCCCGCTTTTGTTTTTAGTGCGGGAAAGAGATGAACGGCGGTGACGAGTGAATAAGCAACGAGTGCGAGCGAAACTACTCGTATGGAGAGGTACAAGAATGGGGGCGCGACAGTGCACTGGAGATGTGTGGCAGGTGGGAGACGCATGCGGTGAGCGTGCGCAAGCGAGGAGCTTCTTCGCACAACGGATGGCGTTTGCGGTGCTCCAAACACAAAGTTTCACGTTTGCGAAGGAGTTCCCAAACGAGCGTTAAACCGTGCAGCACACACGGCGGCAGAAGCACCCAACAAACTAAGTAGCTCAATCATGCAGCGATAGCGAGGCGATCATCCGCTTTACATTACTATGCGACGGCGCTAGGGGAGAGATGAAATGGAGGGGAGGGGGAATGGGAGGGTCTTCGTAATGCAGATGCAGTGGCTGTGGTCCTGCGGCTGTCCAAACATGGGAATAGTAATAATAGCGCATAGATGCTTCTTCCGGGCCTGATGAAGGGCGCTGCGACAACTTTGCCGGACTGCAACAGCTGCACATGCTTCCGTTTTTGTTTTGTCCGCCGTGGATCCCGTGCAAAGCTCCCGAGCTTCAACTTCTTTGGAACGGAGCTTCTCTAAGGCCCCTGTGTGCATCAGATGCGTCACAGAGGCCGCCGTACACACAACAAAAAAACAAAAATGAAAACTCATCACCACTAATGACCGCGCTTGCGCACGCGCACCCAGGTGCGGAACTGCACGACGTCAATCAGCACTGCCTCACCCATCACTGCGTCTTCGTGTGCAGCGGGGAACGGCGCACCACCCGTGTTTTGAGCATATGTGTTGCTGCATGCGGCTGTCAATGCACTGTCGGTCCCTGGCGTGCCGGCCGGGGGCTTCTTGCGCTCCCAAAACATTTCCACTGTGGGCGTCTGCAAGATGCCTTCGTCCCGCACTGCGTGTCCGGCAAGGCGCCGCGACGCCCGCGCGGTGCCTTTGCTGCCCCGCTCTCGGTGTCCCCCAAGGGGCGGTGCACGGTCCTCCTCCTCCTCCTCGTCCGGGTCGTCTTCGTACATGGTGCTGCCGTGTAGAGACCTCTCCTCGCCTTCTGCTGCGCCGGGGCTGCGTGTGAATTCCTGCGTGTCTTCATTTGCCCGCGGCAACAGCGGGACGGCGTTGAAGTACGCCGTGACCTCCTCCATCAGCGAGAGTGTCCGCCGGTCCCGCTGCTTGCCGATCACCATCCACTCGGCCGGGTTGTATTTTAGACGGATAAAGAACGTCTCCTCCATACTGGCATCCTCGGGCCAGTTCTGGGCGAGGGGCTGCAGCCGCACACAAAAACGCACGGGCTCCCCGGCGACAAAGACGAAGTCAGCGGGCGGGTCTACCATGGCGTTACCGAAGAGGGAATCGGCGCTTGCGGTGGCCATGCCGTTGGCGTTTGTTTGGTGCGCGCCGAAACCCACCGCCCCGGTGTACGCGCCGGGGAAGGTGGCGTCGCTGAGGTGCTGATGCGTCACGGAGGAGGGCTTGGCGGTGGGCCGACGCTGCTGGATGCTGCTGCTTTCTCTGCCGATAGTGCTTAGCACTCCAGAGAGAGGGGTGCCTGGCGCTCGCGCCACGTAATTGGTTGCCGCGCCAAACCGCATCGTCCATGGCGACTCGGCGTACATGACAATACTAAAGACACAGAGATGCTTTGAGTGAAAGGTGGCGACTGGGCCCACGACGGTGTTACAGGTTGCTTCGAGGTGGCGAAGGGTTGCCACGTTGAAGTGAACTGCACCGGAGGTAGAGATGCTACTGCTGCTGGCGCTGCTGTCGCTGTGTTCGCTACTGCTTCTCCTAGCAGTGCCCACGTCACCCCCCATCTTTGACAATGAGTCTGAGCTACTCGAGTGTGCGGCTTGCGTAGCGGTAGGTGTCGTGATGTCTTCACTGTGATCGCTGCAACCCGACATCATGAGGCTGGGCATACGGCGTCGGGACCTCTCACCTGCAGCGGTGTGCGCCTTCATAGTGGCCCGCCTCCTTCTGCTGTTATCGCTACCAAAGTCGGCTTTGATGGAGGGCGGGCCGCTCTTGCCGTTGTCGCTTTCCATGGAGCTTCTCTGTGGCGACGTAGACCTGACCGGTGTGGGGAAGAAGTGCGCCCCGCGCCCCTCGCTATGCACCAACTCCACGCTCTCTGCGGTCACCTCAGTAGACAGCGACTTCTCCGGCAGCAGGACCAAACGGTCCTCTTCCGGCGTCGTCAAGAAGCTCTTCTCCCAGCTGGAGTAGAACACCTTCATCTGCACCTGGTGGGGGCACTCAGGCTGTGCGGGGTGAAATGAAGCGATGAGATCGAGCTCATACAGCACGCTCCACTCTTCCTGCGGCTTCCACTCCGTCGTGAGCAACTGCCGATAGACGTCGCACACCCGCACAATCTCATATGACGGCTCGGGGTCTAGCACACTCAGCACCGCCCCACGCATCCATAGCGATGTTGTCTTCAGCAAGTTCTTCATGCGCACCATACAGTAGACACGACCTTGGAAGTGCTTAAACGCGTAGTCGAAGCCGATGGCAAGCTGAAATGGAATTACCACGTTGAGGCTGGTTGTAGACGGCTCGCGGCCCCGCATGCAGGTAAAAGTAATGCGTGCCTGCTTCGCCGCTTCAACGCTAGAGGAGGACGTGATCGCCGGCTCGTCGATGTTGGTGTTGCTTGTGGGGTCTGCAGCTCCCGAGGCTTCGGCCAACTTTGTCTGTGCGGTAGAGGCTGGGGTAACGAGAAGCGGAAGAAGCGGCACACGCAAACGTATCCGTGTAATCTGAATTAGTGCGACACCAGACTTACTGTTCTCTGAGCCTGCGGCGGTGGCGGGGCTGGCGCTTACACTGGAGGTAGTTGCTTGAAGAACGCTGCTGGAGGGTAGTAGGCGAATGACGCTCTCGCGCAGGTGGTCCATCGACGACGTAGTGATGCTGTTGCTCACCGCCTGTAGCAGGGGGCCTAGAGTGGCCGTCGGCTCTGCCGCTTGCTTCGCTTCAGAAGTGGGGAGGGCGCTTGGCGCTTGCGTTTGTGTCTCGGGCGTAGGAATAGAATTGAGGTAGATACTTAGGTCGATCGGCACGGCCGTGTGTGCGGCCGATGCTGCAGCGGGCGAACTTTTTGAAGGTGGGGTAGAGGTAGCCGTTTTGCTCTCGCCAGCACTTTCGGTATTGAGAGGGTGCTTCAAGACTAGTTGGAGGCTGTCTGGATAGGCGTTGTGCAGCGACAGCGAAACGCCTGCAGCGGGGGCGCCGCCCACCCCAACGAGGTACGCCGCTGAACCGTAAGCTGACTGCCCGGCTCTTCGTCCAAAGCTCTCTTCAGCATTCATACTGTCGTGCGCGCTGGGCTCCGAGAGAGCGGGGGACGTGGAAAGGTGAGGAGGGCTATGAGGATGGTTATGCTGGAGTTGCGAGTGGCGATGTGTGGACTTCGAGCGCTGCTGATCTGCTGCGAGGAGGTTTCTGATGCTGATACTTTTGAAAGAGCGCATCGCATCGACTGGCCCCCCTGTTGCTGTTGCTTCCGCATTAGAAGTGACCGCGTTGATCCGCAGCGGCTTGAAGACCGACTTGTAGAGATGGCCACTGCTGACGGTGTTTGCCAGCGGTGGACCCGATGCTGCTGGCTTAGGAAAGGTACTCATCAGGGGGCTACAAGAGAATATCGAAGACGACAACTGGGCTTCTGCGGCTGTGGTGCATTGTGGTGAGTGATTGCCCTGAGAGTGGTGGTGGTGCAGACTGGAGTGCCCACGGAGAGAGAAGGAGTTGCTGAGCCTCTTCAGTCCACCAACCGCCGTGGCTGCTCCCACGTTTGGGTTGTATGACATGGGGATATGGCTGAGGGAGGCACCGGAGTAGACCCGAGTGAACGCTCCAGCCGGCCCTGGGTGACTCAGAAGCCCTTTCTGGCGGTATACATTTGGCGTGCCCAGCACCACTGCCGCCACGAATGGAGGACCGCTACGGGAGCGCGAGCTGTCAGAGTACCCTGTCAGACCTTCCGCGGCGCCGGCGCCATCGTTGCCGGGCAGCGCACGATAGCCTGACATCAAAGGCGACTTCCAATGCATAGACGCAAGCTCGATCGCTTCCCCGCTGAAAGCGGTCCCGGGCCCATGCGTGTGCCGTCCTTCTGCGCTGGCCGCGGCGACCGAAAGGGGCAGTAGAAGCCCCCCTGGGCTGCTGTCGTAGAAGCACGTGCACTTGGCCATTTCGCCTGTGCCGTCGTTCGCCCCTCTTTCAGCTGCGGCTGCAGCTGCTCCCGTCTCATCCGAATTCTTGTCCGCGCTCTTGCTGAGGTGGCCCGGCGAGTGCTGGCCCCCTGCCGCCCAGCCAGAGGACACGGGCAGAGAAAGTGGGTCTTCCAGTTCGATGTCCAACGTCGCGTAGTCAACACTGTCCGCAAAGCAGTGCGCCTCCTCCGGCAACGTAAGCTTCAGGTGAACGCTGCTGCGTGGCTCGGGCACACGCAGCACTGGCACACGCGTGACGGGCTGAAAGGAGGCGTCCAACGCTGTCCGAATCAGCAAAGCTGGTGTTGACTCGTGGGGGGCTACGACACCGCCCCCACCGGGTGAAAGCATTGTGTGAAGGCCGTGATCAAGTCGTTCACGCTTCTCTCTGCCGGTGCTACCGCCGCACTGAGGGTAATACGCCAGCCACGTCTTGCCGTTGCATATGCGGAAGCGACGGATGCGGTATACCCCCGCGTGACAGACGGGAAAGAGAAAGACCGCACGTAGCTGGTGCGTGACGTCGTCGTAAACGGCGTCCTCACAGTCGTGGAGGTGCACCACGTGTGTTGACTCGTCTTCATCGGCCCAGTCTTTACGAGACTCTAACGTGAGCTGCAGCCGAACGGCTCGGGTGGGCTCCGGCGTCGACGTCCTGGGCGATGTGACCCACAGATTGGATTCTCCGTCTGGCCCCACCAAGGGGTTGACCGCGTACATCATGACAATCGAGAACCGTACCACGTCATCCAGGCTCGCTTTGAGCGCCCCCATTGCAGGATGGTCGAGAGGCGTCGCGTTGAGGCTGGTAGCGCTCACAGAGGGCAAGTGCTCTGTATCGAGCTGCACCATTAGCGGAGAGGTGAAGTGGTCCAGCGGGTATTCGGGGGGCTCATCGGCGTGGAAGGCGCTCATCACCAGCGCGTCCACTCGCAGTAGCTCACACCACCACTGTGCCCTGGAGCGGTGTGAGAAGAGGTGCGAACCGCGCGGCCCGACGACATCTTCCTCGGTAGTGAAGCCCAGGGCTGCGTAGGTGAGGACAGCACCCCTGTGCTTCTGTGTGCCTGAAGCAGCACTTTCTGCGGATGATAATGGCGACACAAAATCTTGTGGGATTTCCTCGCCGTTGCTGATCAGCACCAGCATGCACTCGCGATACAACGCGTAGGCCGCGCTTGTGGGGAAGACGCGCTTCCATGCCTTGCCGTTCCGCTGATGGGCCATCACGTTCGTCGCAGCTGCGCTGCTGACATCATCGTGTGCGCAATTGGGGCCAACGGCATTGCCGACAAAGAGTCCTGCTTGGCGTATCAGCTGTTCTCGCGCCTCAACGTACAGGCGCCGAACAAAGAGTTCAAGGTGACGCCAGCCGAGCTTCTTGACGTAAGGCAGCAGGCGGTCTGCTACGATGGTAGCTGTGACGTCAGGGCGATCGGATAAGAAGGTCATGGCGAGTCGCGCGTACAGGTGGAACTCTCGGCGGCGATGATCGCTGATGTGTAGCGCTAAGGCGGCCATCGCAACGAGAATGCGCCAGAGCCGCAGCGCCTTCGCAGGCGAGGATAACTCTTCAATATTCGAGAAGGTTGTGTTGACCGACATGGTGGCGACATCAGCGGACGCTGCAGGACACTTGGGCTTCTCCTGTCCATCGATCCTTTTCGGCTCTCTCCCATTGCTGTCGCTCGGCGCGCTAGTGGGGTCGCTGAAAAGGTTGTACCCCAGGTCGTGCGACACGGCCTCCAGGGAGTCCCGTGCGCTCTCCAGAAGGCTGGCGACCTCAACACCGCTATCACGCAGCTGGCGCTGGCGCTGCTGCCATTCCCTCACCAGCCCCCCGTTGGCGCACTCCGTAGCGTCTCGAATCTCCTCTGCTGCGCCGAGGAGCTCCTTTGGCTCCATCGACGGTGCCAAGAGCCCAATAGAGACGGCGAGCTCGACCAAGTGCCTCGTGGACGCCTGCGCGGAATCCTCGCTGCCTGCCATCAAATAGTTCAACTCAAAGTTGGTTAAACCCTCGTTCTCTTCCTCTTTCCCCCCGATTATGGAATGCTGCTCTGCGTTGTATAGGTCCTCGTTGGACGCACTGATCTCCTTGCCTCCCACACGCTTCGGTAAAGCCGCGGCAGGTGGGGGGGCTGCTGCTGTCCTGCTGTCCTGCCGGTCCATACTCAGGAGCTCCGAGCGCTTGAGGACGGAGCCCACTCTGTCAAAAGAAGAACCCACCGGTGACATCTCACCAAGTTCAACAAAGGGAAGGTTTGTCATGGAGTAGCGCGGACCACTAACGCAGCCGCTGAGCAAGCTCGGCAGCACCTGCGCGTGGCTATCCTGGATCATGGGCGGCACACGGACGGTAATGCTAGCGGCGGCGGGGTTGGGGGATAAAGGCGAGGCCGCCGCCACCGCTCCTGATGCCGGATACTCTGAGGTGGGCAGCAGCAAATGCGTATCCGCTAACACCACCGCCGTCGAGAGGTCCTCTTCAGCATCCATCTGGGATGATGAAAGGGCCGCTTTCCGGCCGTTGTCAGGTGAAGCGACGGATTCTGATAGGAGCAGCCCGAGCGGCAAAAATGCGGAGGCCGCATCGGCCGGCCATTGGATTGGCGCCGCTGCCGCTGATCCCTGCTGCGGCCTCTCATAAGCAGAGTTGCTTTGCGATTTCTCGGCTACAGGATCGACGGATGATAGGACGAGGGTGCTGCAGAGCGAGGTGGGCTTACGGGGTCGGCACAGACCCCATGTTGGCCACCACATCCGAAGACCTGACAAGTAACACTGCAAGAGGAAAAACTGCTGATAAGTGGACGAGGTGACACTTGAAATGGCCACGGCTGACTGCTGTTGCCCTCGTTGCTGATTTTGATCTGCGCTAGATGCCGTGCTCGATGGTAGCGACAACGGCATTTGCCGCTTCGCCTTCGCTTCTGATGCGGTCCACTCCTCAAACTTTTCTTGTGTGACTTGCACAAAGGCGTAGTACCGCCGCAGCGCCGCCGAAGGCTCACCAAGCAGCAGCGAACACGTCATCTCCGCGGAGGCCAGGAGCAACAGGCCCTCAAGCAGCTCCGAGCCGGGCTCCAACGCTTTCGGGTAGCCCGACCGCCCAATCGCCCACCCCCCGTGCCCGCGTGCGTCGAACAGGTTCGGCACGCGTCCCAGGCGCTCCAAGGTCGCCACAGGCGTGCGGAGAAATATGTAGTCGTCGGAGTTGTTGTAGTACTCTAAAAAGAGAGTTTTGAGCACCTCTCGAGCGTCGAAGACGAAGCCGTACTGTAGGTAGTGCACGACCACATCGTAGCCCACTCGCCACATCGCCTGCACGTTGAAGTACTGCGCATTGGAGTTGGAGGGGGGGGCCGCTGGCGACCCCAGGGCTGTGGCTGACAGGGAGGCGCGACGCATGGGCGAAGGCGGTTCTGCTGCTGCCACTGCTGCCGCTGGTGAGGCTTTTCGCTGTGGGCTGCCCGTCGACCGAAGAGAGGGCGGGACTGCGGAGGAGGCTGCGTCGCTCATCGGAAGCGACGGGTCTGATGGGGGTATTGGCTTCGTGCTCGGGTCCTGTGGAAATTGCCGCCTCCGCGCCGCGTTAATCTGCAGCGCATGGCGCAGCCGTCCCCCACACGCAAGGACGGCGAGCCGCAACCGCTCCAGAATACGCATCGGCGTTTCGCTTGGCGTGTAGGCGGAGACCTGCTGGTTCGAGAATTTTAATTCCTGCAGCTCCTTGTAGTACTTGCGGAGTTGGGCTGAGGCGGCGTCCACCTTGTCTTGGATCACCGTAGGACTTGCTGCTCCCTGGTGACCGCAACCCACTCGCTGAGCCTCCTCCGCCATTCGTGTAGCGGCCTCTGACGCGGCCACCAAGTCGCTGTGCACTAGCAGCACCATGCAGTTAAGCTCCTCACCCTTGCTCTTCAGCGCCTCCTGCCACTCGTGGACAATGTGGGCAAGGTGCGACGGCCGAGACTCAGGCTCGTCCACGGCGTACAACAGCAGGTGCATCACCGATGCCCCAATTGCAATGACGACGGCGTTGTCGGTCGTCTTGGCCAGCTGCAGGTGTACGTGGCTGCCGGCCAGGTAGGAACCTGCGTGTGGGGTGGGTGTTGGGGGCAGAGCTGTGAAGCCGTTCCCAGAAATCGATGCCCCTAATGGTGGCGGTAGGTGGCTGGCCGCTGTAGAAGAGGACGGGGGTGCCGCCCCATCACCTGCCTGCTTCTTCTTGCTTGGGTACGAAAACGTAGGGGATGAAGATCCAGCGGGCAAGGTCGCCTGAATAGTCGAACCAAAGAGGCGCTCCACGGCGACCCACGGCATCAATCGCCGCTGCAGATCGCGCAGACATCGCTCTACAATAGCCGGCGTCGCGAGGACATTGTGCTGATGGTCGATGTGGCGAACGAGACACGTGATGAAAGACGGAGGAAGTGCGAACTCGGTGTCAGCTCTTTTCTCAGGCACGTAGATGGGGCCGTCGTACTCTGCCTCGAGGAAGTGTGAAAGGGCGGAGGCGTCACCGCTGCCCTTCGCGCTTGGCAGATGCGCACTATTCCCAGGGGCGGGGCTTGCCAATCGGGGTGAGGAGAAGCGGGAGCCTTCGACTTGTGCCCGACGCACACGCTGTCTGCCGTAGTCGGGGAGATACCCGCCAGGGAACATCTGTCCTTTCGCTAAAGGGTGCCCTTGCACACGGAGAGAGGAATAGAAAGAGAATGAAAATTGAAATTTAAACTGGGAGCGCGTCCCACACAACGAGAGGCACACAGCGAAAACAAAAAGAAATCAAAAAGCAAAACAACAAGTTGCGCCAAGTCAACACAAATGAATTGCGGCTAAGGCACCGAATAGCGTGAATTGCCTCCCCTCCCCTCTCCGTACTCGCCGAAAGCGTTCTCCGTGGGGAGTTGGCCCGTGCGTGCGTGTATGGATACAGAAGTACCAGACTGCCGCTTTTTCACTCGACGTCCCTTTGCCTGTGCCTGCGCAATGCAAGAAACACGGACACCACCACGCATGCACGTGCACACGGAAGGAAGAAACAACAAAGAACTAAAGCGCAAGAGCCACCGCAGGGGGTGCTGACATACGAAGCGCTGAAGCGGTTGAAGGGATGACACAGGATGCGCTTACCCCTTGAAACAACAGCGGCAGCAGCAGCAGCAACAACAACGGGAGATGCTGGTGAAGAAAAGCGGTGAGGCCAGATGCCCACACCAGCAAGCGGCGTCTTCCTTTGTATTCCGCGAGCCGACACCGTCCCGGAGACCTTCAGCCGTAAATGGAGTAGATGCACGGAAGTCTTTGCAAAATTAAAGATATGCGCTTCCCAGATGAGAGCTGAAGAAGATAAAGATGGGGCGGGGTGGGGAAGAGGAAGGGGGGGGCCAAAGGGGATGTGTGGATACGCACTGCAGATGAGTAGCGTCACGCAGGTGCGGTGCCACTCTGTTTCAGCCCACCCCCTTGATAGCGTAAACGCGCACGGATGGACTCACAGGGGCCTCACACAACCAAACATATGAGAGAAGCAAAAGTGTGTTTGCTCGGCTACCGCGTTGGCGATCGGCTAACCGCCGCCACCAGAGCGCAGTGCACAGATACAGAGCAGCGTGTGCGAGGCTGTGCGCACAGGTAAAAGGATGTACTGCATCATAAGCACCAACTGCCACAGGAGGGTTTCAACCACCGGACTGCACGCAGAGCGTTCCGGCGCCGACGTGGCCTTTCCCACGATTCTTTTTCCATTACCGCTTGTCAAATCCTCACTGCCGCCTCTGCCGCGTAGGTGCCCGTCTCGGCGTCATACCGCTGCCTCGAGCACAGCTCCAGCTCCGGAATCTCAAACAGCTGCCTGCCATCGTCGCCCGCACTGATGCATGCCTTCTGAAACGCTTCCAAAATGGGCCGCGCGTCGAAGGGACGTCGTGCGCCATGCGCCTTCCGCCACTTCTTGTTCATTATGGTGGCGTGCAGCACCCGCCGTGAGCGCTCTGCATCGCCACGGTCTTGAATAAGTTCCGCAAAGCTCTCATGCAGGACACGCTGTAGCTGCTGCACGGTAGCGAGGGCAGCGGGGTCATCGATTCCCATGTACACTACGCTGGCCTTATGCGGCTGATAAAGCTGGTTGTCCCGGCCGGCTTTCATTACTTGTAGCCCACCACCTAGCCGAATTAAGGGGTGGCGATGCGCAGGTGCGATCGACGTGTCGCCGCTGAGAAGCAATGAAGGTGCGTTGCTACTGTCGCGACCAGCGACGGCCTTCTCCTTGACCGCCGCCCAGGCAGCGGCAAAAGGCCCCTGCAGCAGCTCCTTCGCAAACTCCACATCTTCGCGGGTGGGCAGCGTGAGCATGAGCAGTGTCATGTGCAACTTTGGCGTGCTCGTGACCAGATCAGGCGTGGCGGAAGACTTCAAGTGAAAGGTAGAGGAGGCTGTCGACTCACTCAGGCCATCTTCTGTCTCCTCCTCCTCATGGTTTGGATGCGCATCAGCGCCCAAGAAGCTCCGAAGGTCCTCCAGCACACGAGTCGCGTTCACGGTAATGGCGGGCAGCTTACCCAGCGGAATTGACACGAAGTGCGTGAAGGCGCCATCTCCTTTCTCTTCGTTCGGTGGCCGAAGCTCCGCATCTGCTGCCACGGCAGCTCCATGGGGCCCACAGGATCGCTCTTCAGGGCAGTTAGGCTCATCGCCCCATGCACGATCCTCGCCTTCGACCCCCTCCCTAACCCCCGTATCACCTCGTACCGCTGCTGGCTTGAAGTGCGACGCAGCCGTCGGCACGTGCGGCTCACTGAACAGCCGGTAGGTGCGCTCGGTGGAGGGGATTTGAAGCAGCTGCACGCCCGCGTCGCGGCTCGTGCCGGCGCGGCGAACGTCTGCGTGCAAAACCTCCTCTGCCGCCGTGCTTTGCGCGCCATCTTCAGCGGTCCCGCTTTTGGAGCATATGAGGCGCTGATTGGTATAGCCCGGCTCTGGCTGAAGGCAGTAGCCACACACGTGCCGGATATCTGTGCTCGTCTTCCCGCATGCGGGGCACGTCCAGTTCCGGCGTGGCGGCCGGGTAAGATCGATCGGGCGCCCGTGCGGGTCGCGCGAGTCACCGTACACCTTGATCAGCTGCTCCCGCGTGGCAGCGTCCACGCGCTTCTCTGCCTGCACCACGGCGACGTCCTCCTTCGTCATGGGCTGCACGGAGCACGGCGGAGCGATGAGGTGCGCCATGACGTTATGTTGATATTCTCCTGTGTGTTTGCGTGTGCAGGTGTGACAAAGCACTCGCTGGACGTCAAGTCAGCCCTGTTAAAGCGAATGTGAAGGCAAAAGGAGCTAGTGGGAGGGAGGAACGGAGAGAGGATAGTGTATGTGCTGCCGCGTACCGCATGGGAGGTGCTCCCCCCCTCTTTCTTCCATGTTGTAAACGACAAACTCCGCGAAGGAAGAACTGCGGCATCCTCAGCGTGATGCGTATCGCCTATTCCAGTCTCGACCCTTCGGCAGCATCCGCGGCGTCGCAATGCATTCCCCCTTTCAACTTAAAGCAGCAAAAACCGGCAGCAACAACGCAGCAGCCTTTAAGCAGGAGTGCGTTCACGAAGGGGTGATAGAAAAGCCGCTACGACGCTTCATTTCTCTTTGCTTTTAAAATCAGTGTTGCCCCTTTCCAGGCTCTTGGAATCAGTTTGCAGGTGCTCTGACGTGTTGACACATCGACACGCGCTCTCATTGGGATGCATCGCTATCTATTTCCACCGCCCGCGAGGGCGATCCACCCGGGCGATAGCGCGCATACGGCTGTCGAGACAGAGAGGCGGCAATCCGATCTGCAGCGCTTACAGAGTTGCGTGCACGCGTCGCACTGCCGCTTTGCGGCCGCTGCTGCTGCCGCCGATTGTGCCCTTCGCCATTTCCGGCTTCACCAGGTGACGGCAGCGCCGAGCTTCCCTCGTCGTCGGAGTCCAGAAGGAGAACAGCTGTCTGACGTGCGTTGTGCACGTGTGGCGAGCGAGAAGACGGAGCGTCACCAGCTGAGTTTTCTGCCATCGCTGAGTGAGTGACAGAGGGCTGTGGTGGCGCGGGGTCCGCAGCCCCGACCAGAACTATCGGAGATGGAGCAAGGCCTTCGTTGCGCTGCACCAGCGGCGCTGCAGGACGTAGCTGGCCCGTGCTGCTACTGAGATGGGCACTGCGGTCTAGCGCACCATTAGGAGAAGCAGAGCTTCTGTATGTTCGCACTTGACCACTTTCCGGGTCCACACGCAGGCCCATGGCGGAGAGCAACTGCACCAGTTGAGAGTCTGTCCCCGCTCTCGAACGGATGAGGTCGTCCACCATGCTCGAGAGGGTCTTGGACTGCGCCTGAAGCTGTGTGGCGTCATCCATCCGCTGCTGACGTCGCTGCAGCAAGTCCGCTGCCCGCTGCCGCTCCGCGTCCTCATCGTCCACAGCGCCAAAGAGGCCACTGCGGCAGTAGTCCTGATAAAACTCTTCTTCTGCCGCCCCGTACTGATCTTCGTCATCTTGCTCGAGAAACATCTCGTAGCGTTGCGCGTAGAGGAGTTCGGTCTGCACTGCGCCCAGCAGAGGGTCGTCCCGGAGGACTTCGGCGGTGGCCCGCGTCTGTGCACGGGTAGCGGACAGCGGCCTCTGCAGCACCTTCGCAGCTCTCGCGAGTACCGAAAACAGCTCCTTCAGATGCATGCCCGAGAGCCCGTCTCGCTTCACCGACGACTCCTCCACGACTGTCTTGAAGAGCCACTCCTTCGCCAGCTTCTGGAGAAAGATGCTATACTCGAGCGTGGGGTAGCACATGAGGCGGTACACGAAGACCGGGCGGGTCTGCCCGTAGCGGTAGGCACGACCGACGGCTTGCTGATCGTCGGCAGGGTTGAAGCTGGTGTCGACAAGGATAACGCGGGTGGCGGCTGTGATGGTGACACCGACGCCGCCGGCTTTCATACTAAGTAGAAAGAGGTCTGGGCCGTCGACGCTATCGAACTCGTCCAACATGGCAACACGCCGGGCTGCGGTGTGGCTGCCATCTAGACGGCAGTACCGAATCGGCCGAGTAAGCAGCATTGGCTGCGAGTCGTCGGCCGATGCACCTGGCGCCCTGCACCATTCCACATTCACCTTGGCGATGAGGAACTCGAAGAATGTCAGAAGCTGGGTGGAAAGGCTGAAGAGCAACACCTTTTCGTGTTGCGCCATGGCCGCGGCAATCAGCTTCATTGCGACGTGCAGCTTGACCCCGTCTTCGAGGCGCGGCACATAGGCCGGCGACGGCGGGGTGCAGAGTTCTCCGTAGGCGAGCGGGGCGGGGTAGAGGTGGGAGAAGGAGTGTTTCGTCGCCCAAGCAAATTCCTCATTGACCTCTGCCCTGGCGGCTTCCCTACGTGCACCACTGCTGCTGCTGCTTTGGGAGTCTGAGATGACCACCGCGTCGGTGCTCCCTTCACGGGAGGTTGAGTCATCGCCGTCGCCGTCACTTCCTGCATCAGACCACCGCGCTCGCTTCGTAAGGGGCCGCGTTAGCAGGCGCTGCTGCTTTCGTGAGTTCGCTGTTGCGGTGCTTTGGCGGTTTCGCCGCTCCAGCTCCCAGTAGTCGCTCACACGCTTTCTGACAGAGGTGAGGCGGCCTCCCGCACTGCCCGAGGGCCTGCCGTAGTTGCCACCGCTTTTGCTGTTCGCATCGGCGCTCTGGTCGTGCATTTGAAAGAGTAGCTGTGGATGGGCGGCGATCTTACCCGAGAAGGACACGGCGGGCAAGAACTGCAGCTTCTGAGTGCCGTTGTGCTGCAAGATTGTAATAAAGCGAAGGTACAACTCCTTCTGAAGTTGCGAAGGCGGCAGCACGACAACGTACTCGTGCAGCGGTGGCAGCTCGTTTCGGAGTGGGGTGCTGTCGACGCGCTGCACAAAGTGACGAACCTCGTTGATCAGCGTGAAGGTCTTCTTCCGCGCTAGGTCGACCTCCTTCTCGGATGCACGCGTGTTTGCGGAAGACTCGATGGGCTGAATAAAGTACTCGCGGAAGCGGCGGCGATTGAAGTACTTGTGAATGCAGAAGTCCATCATCGCCCAGTACTCCTGCAGGTGGTTCTGTAAGGGGGTGCCGGTGAGCAGCAAGCGCCGCAGCGGGTGCAGCCCACGTAGCGCTTGAACGACGTGCAGGTGCACCGACTTCAGCCGATGGGCTTCGTCACACACCACGAGCTCGGTGAAGGGGTCGGCATAGCCGCCGCTGGCCTTGCCGCCTTCGTCGATGCATCGCTCTCGCAAGACGCGGCGGTGCTGCTCTCGTTCTGCCTCAGCGCTTTGCTCGGTTTCCGCTCGCGATGAAGAAAACGAGGAATGCGACTTTGCTTCACCTTCGTGCTGCTGCACGCAGACGCTGTCTTCACCCACCAGCTGCACGAGGCGGACCAGCGCCTCGTAGCCGATCAGCAGCACTCCACCATCACGTCGCCACTGACGGAATACGTCCACCCGCTGGTGTGGCCGGAGGCCCTCTCCCACGGAGAGTGGGTGAAGGCGGTATTCCTCGGGGAAGCCGAGCGACCACGTCTGAAACTCGCGCATCCACCCGGACTGCGTCGACTTCGGTATGACGATCAGCACACGTGGGAGGCGTGCAGAGGACGGCGGTGGCGGGCTCGTTGAGGCTCCTGCCATGCTGCCCTCCACCCGCCTCTGGAAGGCCGCCATGAAGAGATGCAGGAAGGCAACAACCTGACCGGTCTTGCCCAGGCCCATTGTATGCGCCAGGATGCAGCCCACTGCAGGCACCTGACCTATGGGGCCCTCGGCCAGGTTGCTCCAGAGGAAGCGAATGCCTTCAATTTGGTGTGGACGCAGCGTGCGCCGGTTTGATCCAGCCGAAGCAGGGGAATTCGCTGCGGACGGCGATAGCGATGCCGCTGATGCTGTGTTGGCTGGCACTGCATCCGGCAGCAACACAGACGGCAGCAGGACGTCCCATTGCGAGTACCCATTGACAGCGCTGTCCCAGTTGCTGATGTTGACCAGGCGACGGCAGCGATCACGTGTGAGCAGCGCAGCCCTAGCGTCAGCAGCCGTTGACGAGGGTGGTGCCGGTGGGAGTTGTGGCGCAACTGCTTCGTCGTTTGTGGCCAAGAGTCGACCCTCGACTGCTTTAAATCGCTTCGCAAAGGCATCTTTGCGTTGGAAGTAGCGCTCCAGCTCCTCGCGAACGTCGGACGAGGTCATGGCGCGTAGCTCCGCGAGTGAGCGCGAGGGTGGGGTCAGCTGCTTCACCGGCATCGCATAGGGCGAACCCCCTGCATAGGGAAAGTCATCCCCCCCTGCGTGCTGCCGTGGCAGATGGTTGCCATGAATACCGTTGGCGCTTGCACACGAAGTTGCTGCCGTGCCATCGTCCAGGGTAGTCTGAAGCATCGCGTGGCCTGATTGTTGCCGCTGTGCAAGAGAGGGAAATGGATTCGGGCGACGTTTGGGCGGCGCCAAGCCGAATAGAACGCTTTCCATAGTGGGGGATGCCGGAAGGGGGTGGTCGGCGGGGCTCTTCGCTTCGCCGCTGCTGTTGCTGGCACGGCTTCGCAACGCGGCACTGCCAAACTCACTGTCGCTGCCGTCATCCTCACCGGCGGAAGAGTCGATGAAGAAGACCTCAGCGTCGCTCGCCATGATTAATCGTCTATTAGGAAGCTCCAAATAGAAGGAGCTGGGGTGGTTTCAACATTAACGGAAGTACTCTACTCCATCACCTGCTGCAGCAACAGGGAGCCGAGTAGTCTAGCTTCTCTTTTATTGTTAGGAGTCGGTTGCGGCGCTTGTTCGATTGCCCGTCTAAGCTTTATCGCGGTGTGTGTTTGCAGAAGGGCGCCCGTTCTTTTATTTAGTGTTTCTTCGGCGTTTTGAAGGGGGGATGAGGGTGGAGTGGGGAAGAGAAGGAAGCGGGGCACGGATGGTCGGGCGGGGTGGGAGTTCGCCAGGCCCCCTCCCCTTCCCTCCCCCAAAAACAACAGCGACAACGCAGGATAGTCCAGACTCCACGCAAGAAGTGGCGCAGACGCGTACCACCGACCGCTGGCGCTTATCCTGGGGTGGGGGGAGGGGGAGAGCAACGCCGCATAAGGGCACTCCGCCATTGGCGTTGACACCAACCGCGGGGGTGGGGGAAGAGCAGGAAGGAAACCTTTCGTCTTCTTTTGGAAATCGCTTTTGTTTCACTCACCTCTTGCAGTGCTGTTGGGGTGGGGGGATGCAGGGCTGCGTGGGGCGATTCGAAGCAGTGAGTACACCCCCATCTCTCTCTCACATACACACACACACACACACACACCTATAAACGTGTACACCGGCTACGATGGTGTCAACAGCACAGTCACACCGTAATTCACAGCGTAATACTGATACTCCCAAGAGGACGCACCCGTCATGGAGGCTGGGTCGCTCGCCAATGTGCCCAGCGTGGAAGCGTCTGGCAATGGCGTGAGCATCTCCATCGCCACCGCCACGTACACGGAGCTGCCACGTGCGTCACTCCCCACTTCTTCCGCAGGCATTCGCATGGTGATCAGAAGCTCCCTCAACCGAGAGGCATCCGCAGCGCTTTGTTGAGGGGAAAGGGATAGGGGCTGTTGCGGTGAGGACGGCGGTGGATGGGCAAGCGCAGCGTGGGAAGAGTGTGCGGCACTCTTCTTGGAATCTGCTGCTGCTGCTGTTGTGGCCGTAAACGCCTGGATGCTCGCCAGCACCGCCCGCTCCTCCGGGGAACATCGAGACTGCAGGATCACTGGCAGCTGCACCGTTGGTGCTCCCGCAGAGCTCAAAAGCAGTTCGAGCGAAGAGGAAGCGCGGACGCTAGCGCCACGGTGCACTGAAACTCCATGCACCGACAGCTTCTTCACGAACAGGTCGTGCTGCAAGCTCAGGTTTACGAGATGAAAGCGCCACTCCAGCATTGCCCTTCCATTGCTTCTTGTGCAAGTACTTCCAATGTATCGCCAGCACGGCAGTGACGACGCCGCTGCGAAGTCGGCGCCATCCCGAAAAAGAGGCGGCGGCAGCGACGCCGTCGCCCGCTTGCGCGCGGACGGCCCTGCGGCGGAGAGGGCAGAGGAAGCGGCTTGACGGATCAGCGGAGTGGTCTCGCGACCCGTTAGTGTCACCCCACCCGATGCGTCGATGCCGCCCGTAGCGGAGATGATGTCCACATCGTCTTCATCCGCCTCAGAGTCGTTGCCGCCGCCACCGCCAATCTCGCCGTCCCCACCCCCCATCACTGCTCTTCTCTTCGGCGTTGACAGCTGCTGTTGCAGCTCCTTGCTGCGCCGCTCTGCCTGCTTCTGCAGCAGCTTCGACCAATGCTCGTAGACGCGCTGCACTTCGCTGTCGGGCAGAGCGGGGCGATCCAACACAACCACACATGTGCAGGGGACGCAGCTGCCATGGATGTGCTCGACACCGTCTTCCTCTCCCTCAACGTTGTTGCCGTCCGTGGCGGTGGGACGCCACACAAGTCCGGTAAGCAACTCCTTGCGTCCACGTGGAACGCAGTAGGCAGGCAGGCCCAATGCCCTGTCGCGCTCTCGCTGCAGAAGCGACTGCAGGTAAGCGGAGGTGGGCGTGTGGTAGAGGGCTGACATGTTAGGCGTTGCAGCGGTGGTGCCCACATTGTAGTCGGCGCTGTGGCGCGTTTCTGGTGAGGTGACCGTGGGGGACGCGTCGGCGACGGCAGAGGTGGACGGGGCAGGGGGCGACGCCGGCCCTCGCGTGCTAGGGGGCATAGGAGTCGTATAGACGGGCTTCATCGGCGTTTCACTCATCTTGGCTGGTGTCCTGTCAGGTAGCGTTGACAGCAGCGCAGCGAAAGCAGAGGGAGAGTTGCCACGCGCATGTAAGGCTGCGCTGAGAGTAGATGAGAGAGGCCCTTTATTTGCGGCTGCCGCTGCTTTGCGCTGCTGCGCTATGACCGCTGCTGGCTGGTAGCGCTGCATCCAGTCGTGCAACGTAAGCCGGCGTGTGTCGACAGCCTCGGCGCGAAGGCCCATGATGGACTGTTGGGTGTGCGCGATAAGCGCTACTTCCGATGCCCCCGCAGCCTGCGCGGGCGAGGGGGGCGCGACCTCCGAGAGGGGTTGCGTGCTGCTCTGCACCTCACCTGAGAAGTACGCCCACGCCTCTTGCGCTAAGTTCCATACCCGCATCACCTGCACCGCGCCTGGCGGTACACACATCGTTTGTTGGTCGACCAGCGCACTCGCACGACGAGCCGCCTCACGCTCGCGTAGCGCTTCCAGCGCTACTGCAGGGTGAAGTCCCACAGTAAGGTCCACTGCGTCATCCTCTCCGGTTTCCTTCTTATCCTCCTTGTGCCCTTGCCGAGGCGTTGTGCCGCTTCGCGGTGGGTTGGGGCCTGCGTGTCGCTGAACTCCGAACGCCTGCTGCGTGTACCTCTCCCAAGCTGCCTGTGAGATCGTCATCTTGGGTGGCTCGAGTGACAGAACTTCTTCGTCTTCGACGTCATCATCCGCATCGCTGGGCCGAAGAATATCATGCAGACGACTGCGCAGGGCAGTGTTGGCGCTGCGCTGCGAATTGCGCCAGTCCCGCATCACCTCCGCTTTGTCCTCTCCGATCACATTGTCCAAGTAGAAAATCAATTGCTCCATGGAGGGGAAGGCCTGATAGCTGTGCCACTGACAACACGGGCACACGGTGAAGTAGCGCATGTCCCTTGTAAGCCGTATGTCAAGCGCCAACACAGATGACCTCCCACCGTTGTTGCTGCTGTCCGTGCGATAAGGTGGACAGCGGGAGGTGCCTACGCTTGAGTTTTGTGAAGAGGTCGTTTCCGCCGTGTCTGCGCCGGTAGCTGTTCCGCGTGGCACGCTGCCGTTTCCACCGCATCGCGGGCACACAACGCACTGCCGACAGCGCCTGCTTACATGCAACGAGTGCCATCGCATCTCCTCGCGGCGTTCCCGCCGACGCCGGTGCCGCTCCAACTTCGCCTTCATCGCAGGCGAGAGCCCTTGAAGCCTCAACTTGCGCGCCAAAGATGCGCGGAGGGCTGCGGAGGAAGAGGCGGTGGGTGCATCATCGTTTGACGTGATGCGACGCTGCTGTGCAGATGGGCGCCGCCAGTAGAGCTGCTCGACTTCCACGTTACCGCACGTCAGGCACCTCCAGGCGAGCGGAACTGTTTCTATCTGTGGATAGCGAGGTGCTGCTGTGCCTGCGGTAGACTTAGACTGCAAATCAGCGTTTGCACCGGTGGTATTACGAGGAGATGTCAAGAGCCAGGGTGAGACCAACACCGCTGTGCGTGCGGCTTCACTAAACGTGGGGAGCACATATGCATCAGCAAAGTCGATGCGAGAGGTGAAGTCAGCATCAGAGAGGTGGATGGCTGCATCCCAGCTAAACCGAGGGACAGCTGTGGGCAGCGACATTTGGTGAAGGAATGCGGGGCGTATCGGCCTGTGCGGGTCGAGTTGCCTGCGATGACACTACTTCGTCCAAGTGCCGTGAGTGCGGACACAGGGGCACGTCCCAGAGAAGAAGGCCGATGAGAAGAGCATCGAAAGAGAGAACACAGAAGATTGAAGGGGAAATGACAATAGAAAAGGCCAAGTTGAAAAATGGCTGGACACGCGCCACAGGCCGCAGCTGTTTGCGCAGAGATGGGGTGCCGCTGCCCAGCCACATGAGCGCATCCCCATCACGCGGACGCACCAACAAAGCTCTCATGGGGCAACGGCACGATCGTCTTGAATTCGGTTGCTCGCTTTTCTAGCGCTCAACAGCGTTGGGACCGTTTCCTCTGCCTTCGCAGAAAAAAGGCAACGCTGAAGCACACACACACACACACACCTATAGATATATCTACATATCTACATATCTACATATCTATATCTATATATGGGTGTGTATGTATGCTGCATGCTGACCTTGGCTTGAGCCCAATCCTTTTCAATCGAGATGCTGCCAGTGATTTACATTGTAGTTAATCTTGTCGGCTATACATACAGGGAATGACATATATATATATAGAGGGGGTCCAGCGCGGCTGAGCGTGACGCACGCCACGCTGGAAGGAGAAACAAAGATTGTTTAGGCCACGGCGAGCCGTCAAAGGAGCGAATCAGAAAGAAAGAGATGAGGACTTGACGCTGCAGTGCTGCACAGCTCGCTTTCCGTGTAGGCACGCGCGTCACCTTAGCGACGGCGGTCTGCCTCTTCCTTCTCGTCCGGATCGACTGGCACGCCGTCGAGCCGCGTCAGCTTCGGCAGACGCTGCAGCATCATGTATCGGTACTCCTGGTTGCTGGCGGCACTGTTGCACAAAGGGTTGTTGAGGAAGAGCACGTCCGTGAGCTCGGGACACTGATTCGCTAAGCGGTCAATCTCCGTCCAGCTATTGATCAGGTTGTTGCTCATGTACAATACCTTTAAATTCTTGAGCTTGTCCAGCCCGGTCAGCTTATCAATCTTGTTGTAGGAGGCCCACAGCTGTTCCAGCTGCGGCAGGTCGAGCTGCTCTAACTTGCGGATGTTGTTGCGGCCTAGCGACAGCACCTTCAGATTCTTCAGCTCCTTCAGGCCAGGGCCAATCTTCTCAATGGCGTTGGTGCTAAGTCCGAGGTGCTCGCACTCCTTCAGCGTCGTAATTTCCTTGTCCATCTTGACGATGGGCGGCAGGAGGCCGATCAGGAGAACCTTGGTCTCCTGTGTCGCCACCACGCGTGGCACGTTTTCCTGCTCTGACTCCGGCACCTGAGCGAGGCGCCGGCGGTACTCGGCCTCCTCGAAGCGCGCGATTGCCTCCTTGACGGTGGTCGCCATCACTACTGCTGCCTTGTTTGCGGCTGTATAGGAGGTAGAATCTGTGGAGCTGGAGAAGAGAACAAACAACAAGGAAGGGTCTTACCTCTCTCTCACACACACACAATGAATATATGCCAAAGCTTGTCTGTTGTCCGTTAGGGCCTTACTTTAACCTCGTGGCGAACAGGGGGAGGGGTGGGGGTACTAGCGTATGCGGCGTGCGTTGCTCTAGTGTTTTTCTATCTTCGCGAAGGGTGTATTGGGTGGTTTGCATGGGAGACGAGACGGAGGATCGAGAGATGCCAAGGAAACAGCCGCTCATGCAGTGAGGTCGACATGAGTAAGAGCAAACACAAAAAGCAGCAATGACTGACGTACCCGTAGGGGCGGAGCAGGCGTCGACTTCCCACTTGCCACGCCTCTTTCAACCCCCCGGCGAAGACTGCCGCCACAAGGCCAGGGCTGTCTTCATTGACCACAACGCCGATGTGCTTCCGGCGTGCGTGTAGGGAATCCGTAGTTGCAGTTTACATTTTCGTCGTGCTGCGCGTGATAGGATGCCAGCGAGGGCCACGAAAGCAGCTCAAGGGAGAGAGAAGTTTGTCATTAAAACAAGGAAGAATATGTTGAGCGAAGTGAGGGATGGGGCCACCACGCGACAGGCCAGCACTTCGATTACAGTGAAATGTGTGTGTGTGTGTTTGTGGGTGGGTGGGTGTGCGTATGTGAGTGTGTATGTGTATGAGATGGAGGTGGGGAGGAGGAAGAGAGGCTGAGATAGCGCGATGCATCTACCCTCATAGCACCACTACCTCTCTCTTTGTATCCAACACGCTGCTACTCAATACCAACAATCACCTTTGCATTGATAGACTGCACCTTCCATGAAACACGTGTCAGCGCGGGCCCCGTCGGGTTGCGCACGCGCACCTCCGGCACTGGCGCCAGACTCCACCTCCGCTCCTCGCCCGCCGTCTGCGGGTTGCGTGGGTGCCGCAGCGTTGCGGCCAGGGCAGCGGAGCGCACCAACTCTCGCACTTCCTGTCGTTGATTGTGACTCCACTCCCGCTCTTGATAATAGTGGTTGGCCGCTGCTGCAGCCTCATTCTGCAGGGACACATCCAGCTGCAGGGGCCGGGGAGGGAGCATGTGTGAGGTGTGGCGCAGATTCCTAGGGAGTGGGCCGGGAAGCAGAGGCTGCTGCGCGATGGGGCTTTGCCGTGCCTCAGCTTCTTCCGCTCTTCCTTCTTCAGCAGGCGGCGGCGATGGCAATGATAGAACACCTAGAAGAGGCGTGAAAGCGTCTGGAGGAAGGAGGGAGTCCACTTTGCAGAAGCCAATGTTCGCAGCCGGGTAGAAGCCCGTGAGCACCACCGTGCGGGAGTGCAGGTGGCCAAGGACGGCCACCGAGGTGAACGCACCACCAATCGGGATCCGCACGTACCTCTGCCAGGGCAGCTCCTCTGGATCGCGAAAGCAGCGGGCGACCATGTCAACAGTAGAGGCATACGTTGATTTGGTCGAGGACTGCGCGGTGGTCGTTGGGGTGTTGACAGATTCTGAGGATATTGCGGCGGAGGTGCCTATGGGAGTGGTGGGCGTGTGTGGAAAGGATGGCTGCGTCGTCGCTGTCGTCGTGTGTTGGGGCGCGACCGGCGCCATCTCTAAGTGGGTGTGGTTGGCAGGCAGGACTGTAGAGGCGGGAACGAGAGTGGCGGCCACAGCGTTTCCTCCCCTTCCGCCTCCTCGTATTGCCCGCTGCGGTGACTGAGGAGATGCCCCACGCGGCGGCGACAGACAGAGGTCATGCGCACCACACAGGAAATCAGCTGTGCCTGGTGGCTGTGCGGCGCACGGCGGTCCGCCTTGACTATCGTCACTCGCCCCGTCTCTCCCGCTCCTTCGGTCTGCACGCTGCTGGGCATCGTCTGTGCGGTCACACGTAACCTCGTCGTTGGACTGTGTGCGGTGCAGGCGCGTGCTTTGCGCATCGCACAACGGGATGTAAAACATCGCTGTCTCGGGTGTGTCTGCCTTGGCACACCCTCCGAAGTAGCACAGGCAATTACCCAAAACTGGCAGCTCCAGCACCGTCAAGGCACCGAACGCGCGCGGCGAGGGCAGTTGCGGCCCGTCTTTCCACCAATGGCCGGTGATCGGCGAGAAGATCCACACGAGCGTCTCTGCCGTGGCGGGGCCGTCGAAGGAGATGGAGTTGGCTCGTGGCAGCCGGGGAGGGGAGTTAGTGGGTGCGCTGGCATTCACGTTGGCGTTGACCGCCCCATTATTGATCCCACCAGCGGCAGTGAAGGAGATGAGGCTGTCAAAGCCCATCGACAGTGGCGTGCTCGCTGTCGTCGACATCGGATCGCCTCCAGAAATGCCGTTATGGGCACTAGTGAAATTGCCGATGCCTCCGCCGTGCGCAGACCGCCCTGAGAACTCACTACCGTTGTGACTGCTCAGACCGCCAAACCCGGTCGAGGGCGTGCCGGCGACACTCTGACTCCCGAAAGCCCCACCGCCTAACGGGTCGCCTATGCTGTGCATCGGCGTCGTGGATGCGCTGTTCATGGCGGAGTAGCTCACGGCGGTTTGATCGGGCGCAATGCAGCTCTGGTGACCACCTGTGAAGATAATGATGTCGCCGTACACCGTCGTGGCGGTGCCACAGACCTTCTCCGGCATCCGGTACTGGCTCGACACAGCGCAAGGCACGCCGCTCACAACGTCCGAGAGGTTCCGAAAGAAGGCACCTGTGGCGGTTTTAGTGGCCGTCGCTGCTGCTGTCGGCGCGGATGTCGGGCTGCTGACCATCGCCTTCGTGGCGTCTGCGGGGTGCGTGCACGTGTGGGGGGAGGGGGTGCTGTACAGCCAGGAAGGTGGGTAGTGCCGCGATACCCACGACCGCGTCGGGACGTCCAGCACCTCATAGGTATCCAGAACCTTTCCTTCTTCATTGTATCCGCCAAACACAAAGATTCGACCCTGGAAGGCCACCGCACTCGCCGCGGCGCGCTTCTCGCTCAAATCTGGCAAGACTGCCCAGTGCTTTGTCGTCGGGTCGTATTCATAGGCGCGGCCCAGCACTACGCCTTCGTAGGTCTCCCCACCAAACATGTAGATGCGTCGATCGTAGGCAACGGTCGCGGCTTGGGACCAGACGGGGTCTTCGGGGCGCTGAAGACCCGGCGTGCGCACCGCGCCAAACTCCGCGCGCTCCCGTTCGATTGCGCGGCGCACCGTCATCTGCACGTAGCCCCATGGCAGCGTCTTCGTGTTCTGTGTGCGGATGTCCACCGTCAAAAAGGAAGAGGCCGGAACGGCCTGCGCGTTGCTGCGCAGAGCGGCGGGGTCAGGGGCGAAGGTGCGGTGCGGCATTGCCGAAGGCCGACGCCCTCCGGCCGCACCTCCGGCACCGTTCCCCTTCGCGTCGAACATAACACGCTTGAGGGCACGCGGGAAGTAGAACATCCCATGTGCCGGGTCGAGTAGGTGAATGCCGTGCGTCTGGCGCAGGTGCGAAAAGAAGTTCTGCGGCGACTCGAGCACGCATTCTTGCCAGAACTTCGACACCCGTGAGGCCAGGCCCGAAATGGTGGAGTAGTCCAGGAAGCTGAGGATGTAGCGCAGTAGGTCGATAGGGAGACCGCCCAGGGTGTTGTAGTGCTGCGAGAGAAGACGCTGCAGGAAGGCGTCGGGTGAGATGCGCAGGACTTTGGCCGCAGCCAGGATGCGCTGCTCCGTCGAAGGAGACAGCGCCAGCGATGAGCCAGACATTAATAATGAGAAGAACAGCAATAAAAACAAAGCAAAACAGAAAGGAGCGAGGTGCGGCGGAGTTTTCCCCCCAAAAGCAGAGCAACGAACTTCTGTGGCCGGCGGCGATGGCTCTACACGAAGAACGAAAAAAACAAAAATGGCGAGGGGCAATGACAGACTGGGGAAGCAGTATGAACGCGGAAGAAGCCGCACGGTGTGTGCGTGTGTGTGTGCCTCAGCTGACGAGTACCGGAGTATCAAAGAAGAAAGAGCAAAGACCAAGGTGAGGTGTGTGCCGACTTAGGCTTCGCTATGACGACGCAAAAAGAAAAAGAGAAGAGGGCTGTGAAGCAATCCCCAGCACCGCAGGGGGCTACCTGCTCACCTGGCAGCTCACGGAGTAAAGACAGCTGTGATTTCGCCGGTAGAGACTAGCTTCTCAACCCTTCCTTTCCCCCCTTATTATTCGTAATTGTTTTACCGCGAACGTTGTAGTGGCGCCTGTGTACTCTAGAAGGAGGAAACAGCGAGAGGGTGGGTGGCGGAGAGAGGGAGAGAGAGAGATGAGTTCGCACAAACACGCAGGGGTGCGGGGGCATCTTCAGAAGATCTTCGGTTGTTGATATATCTTCATCCTGCAAGAAAAAAAAAGAGAGGAAAACATCACGTTGACCGACGTGCTGGTGATGATGTTGATGATGAGTTACCGCGGGAGCTCATCACGTACGTTGCCGTGCCACCGCTGTTGTGCTTGCGTGCACACGCGACGGTGACGTAGCCCGCCTTCCACCCATGCGCTGACAGGCGTCGCCTCACTTCGCTTTTCTTTTTTCACCCATTCCGTTTTGGTTGTCTCCGACAGGTGTTAGTACTTCCATACCTGACGGAGCTGCCACAACAACAATAGCGGTGATCAAGTTAATTACGGTGATCTTCAGCTAAAGGTGAATAGCACCATTCAATTATGAAGGCCAAAGGGGAGTAATGATGGAAGCCATATCGAGGACTTCGCAGGTCCATTGGCAATGGAAAGCACAGCAATCAAAGCGCTGTTATGAGGGGAGGGAATGAACCCCTGTTAAGGCGTTGCCTGTCTCCTCGCTTGGAGGCTTCTCCGACAACGCAGTGTGGCCTGCGTGAGCGTGGACCATAGGGAAGGCGATGAAGGACCAACAGCCGGTGTACCTGTGCGCCCCCCCCTTCCCCCCTCCAACACACACATACACACAAGGGGGTAAGAGCTCAATCACGTTTGCCGACTCTTTTGAACTAATTAAAAAGAGAAATGAAACTAACGGGGGAAGCCGTGTGGCCGTCACACCGGAGGTATACAACGCGGGGAAACCCCCTCTCCCTCAAGGAGGAGCTGCGCCGATGCACACTACTCCAATTGCCCTGATTGAAGTTGGAGAGCGAGTGAACTCGCACTGTGACGTTCCCCTAGGCCTTCCTTCAGACTCTTGTCTCTCGTTCATGGCCCCAGTGCCTTACAGGAAGACAGCAGTGATGGTGGTGGTGGGGGGGCGATGCACGGCAACTTCGTCGAGCCCAGGCGATCCACTTGCGGCTCCATGAAGCCGTCCAGCAGGTTGTTTCCCTGCTCCTGACTTAGCGCACGGTAGCCAGAGAGAAGCGCAGTCGTGAGGGCTTGCGCCCACTCCGCCAAGGTTCGGGCAAGGAACGCCGCCTAACCGCTGAAGGACGCTTTCAGGGTGCGGAGGTGGTGAAGCTCTCATACGCTGTCGTCTGCTCCCTCCCTCCCCACTCTCTTCACGGTTCCACTAATGGTTTGAGGCAACGGCAGTCCGACACGCCAATGCCATCCATCTGAGTCACCGCTGCCGGCTTCAGCTGAGCCTCTCGCAGGCGACTATCACCGAGGGTGAGGGGTGGTGGTGGTGTGACGGGCCAGCGATGCAGTGGCGCGATGCTGAGGCCATGGCGCAGACACCCGGCCAGACGAGCGACGAGGACAACAGTTGGCACGCCCTCTCCGTTCCTCTGAACCTACCAGAGGACATTAAAAAAGGCTTGCTGATTCATCGCTGCGTGTATGCAGACGGTCCGGGTGGGCTGGCGGTGACAGGGCGCTTCTGCGTCCTTGCGGAGCTCTTCGCGTTGGAGGCGTAGGCCTTTCACGCCGTAGCCGTGCGAAGGCCATTCGATCGCACGGCGATCATCTGGGGGCGTGGCGCTGAGGGCGAGAGGCACCGGCAAGGTAGTCTTGACATGCCCAGAGACTACGTTGGGTATTCGCTGACTTCTTTTGACTCGATGGGTGGATGCGTGTGCTTCACGGGAGCGTAGGTGGGAGGCGTACAGACACACACACACACACACACACACACACACACACGCAGAGGCGTACCCAGCAAAGTAATGCTAATTGTTGAAAGAGCTGACGTCAAACACGACCAGGAAGAGAGGAAAGGAAAGGAGGTGGTGGTGATGATGGAAGTGCGGAGGAAGTAAAAGGCATCGAAATAGCAAAGCTGTGCTGAACTTAATAAGCAGCGGCGATCAGGTGGTAGCAACGGTGGATCTAACTGCAGTCGCACCGCCCCGCGTCGTTGCACAATCGAGTGAGCGCACGAAGGTGCTCGATATGAGCCTTCACTTCCTTTGAGTGGTAGCAATGCCAAACAACACCCGCAAAGCGTATGGGGAACAACGAAATATAGCAGATAAAAGGAGTGTGCGAGGGTGGTGGTGGGGGGCTCAGTCTGTGCTACAGGTACCATGCTATGGACACTCGCGACTGACCTCTTCACCGTGTGCGCGTCCGCGTACGGCGCCGCTTCGGCGCGGGTATTGATGGCTGAACCTTGGCTGCTGCTAGTGGATCATCCGCCTGCTCCACGGGGTTTTCATCTACACCCCGTGCGGGCAGGTCATTCACGCCAACGTTGACGTCCGCTGCAGGTGTGTCATGCCATTTTGCGTTGGCTGCCTCCACAGTGAGCGCTGGGGCAGCCTTCTGGAACTTCGGTTCTACTTCAGCAGGGGCAGGTGAGGGTTCAGAGGGTATTGCGGTTGCTGACTGATCAAAGCTCGGGTGTTCCTCGGCGTGGTCTTCACGTTTCAACAGCGATGTACTGCTCTTGACGCCTGCCATGATTTCTGCTGCTGCTTCCTCCTCCTCTTGCTCTCGATTGCCATCATCGTCTGACAGAAAGTCCACGATGGGTGGAACTCCCAGCGCTGCCCGCACGTCACGCTTCGACTGCCCCGCTTTGACTACCACCTCCATCTCAGCCAAGTAGTAGTTGTCTGTCCACCGGTTTGCAGCCTCCGTCGCCACGGTCGTGGCATCGGCAAGTCGGCGGAGCAGCTCCGGCAGGCTTTGAAGCGAGGACAACGCCTTCTGCTGTGCGAGCAGCCGTGCTCGCTGCATGGTCAAATCACGGAGCTGTGCGAGTTCAGCTCGAAGCGGCTCCTCTTCTGTGAAGCCAACACGCCTGTGCTCTCCTTCCAGGAGGCCGTCAACCTTAGCATGCTCCAATTGCAGCGCTATGTGCCACTCTCGCAGTTCTCCAGACGCTACGGAAGCACACAGGCGTTCTACTGAGTCTGACGATAGCGACGCATCGCCACATGTGAGACGCCGCAGCAGCTCTGCGTACGTCAGAGGACCGCCACTCCCTCCCCCCGCACCATTGCCACGATGCTTGTCGGCAACATGATTCAGCTTCTGTGTTTCTGTTAGAGGGAACTTCCAAAACAGCGTGCTCACACCTACGCGGTCCTGCTGGACTCGATTTTCTGAAACAAGCAGCTGCACGCACTCCTCTACGCTTTGGTAAATGACTGGTGTCTGCTTGGAAATGAGTTGCTGCAGCTCCTTCATCGTGTAGGGCTGCGGGTGCGCGGTGATCCAGCACTCTACGAGCACCACCTTCTCCTCAAGGGAGAGGCCCTTCTTTCGTTTTGCGGCGGCGGCACACATGAATGGTTTGCAGAGAACTGCAAGCTGACTTTGTCAGCGTTTGGTCGGTTGCCTGTATGCGCATGTGTTGCGAATAGATCCAGAGAGAGGGCGGAAGGCAGGGGTGACGATTGAGTGAGGCCGAGTGCGTGTGAATGTGCTGGGTAGTTCAGCAATGCATGTACACATCAACGAAAAGCTCTGTTTACCAGGCATTAGAATCTGCATGCATCCTTGCGGATGCAAGGCGCTTACCGCCTATGCGAAACGAGATGAGCTCAGCTCGGTGCTCCATTCGCAGGCGGTCGTCTCGTTTCGCACTGCATCCGAAGAATGCGGCGTGGGGGGAGGGGGGAGGGTTGTCAGAGGGTAATTACGCATGCTGAGCACCAGCAGAGGAAGGGAGGAACTACAAAAAGCAACAACAACAACGTGTTCTTAGAAGCACACAACGTCTTGTTGATGCTGTGTCTGAAGTTGTGGTAGTGTACATGTGCACCTGACGGCCGAGCGATTGCCTTCGAGGCGTCGGGAGCTGGAAAAAGAAGAGCAACGCGAAACAAAACCAAAAGACGACGAAGCACGGCTGCACGGTGCTAACGAAAGGACTCCAACGGGCCGGCGGTGATGCGGGAGGCCCCTCTTCAACGCGGAGGGCGCAGCCTGGCAGCGCGTAATTCAACCTCGCTTGCGTGGAGCATTGTAGTTGTGCACTGATTCCACCGCTTGAGCGAGGAGGGACCTGCTCGCCATGTGCCGCATGGTGTACAGAGGTGGAAGAGGGGCAGTTTGAATGCTTGCGTTGCTTACTGTAGTAGGGACGGGGCTGCGACTGGGGAAGGCGTGCAGAGTGGTGGCCTGCCTACTTGCATCCATTGCTTCCTGCCCCGCAGAAATCTCGGCAACTACGCCAGGGGGAGTTGACTGTTGACGCCTCCGGCGCCGCTGAGCCTCCAGTATACGTCGCGCCTTCGCCTCTGCTGCTGTACGTGGGGGAGGAATCGGCACTGGGTCGCTCATCGAGTACGTGAAGGAGGTGAGCGGGCACGCATTGGTCTTCTTCAATGAAAACGTTGCGCTCGGCGCGCTACAAGATGTGGCCTGACCTGGCGCACGCCGACGCCGTCGCACGCAGCAACTATTTCCGTCCATCAGCACGTCCATTGCCGCAAACACGGAATCGGACATGTTCTGCAAATGGGCTTTGTCAACAGATTGCTGTGCCACGGGGCCTGCACCGATGCCAGGCCGGCGGTCCATCTCAGCAAACGTGATGCCGTGTGAAGGTGTGCCAGAGGCGATCTGCAAGCCGCTTCCTCCTTCGCTGGCACTATTACCACTGTTGCTCCCCAAATGCGTGGGAAGGAGAGAGTAAAGGTGCGCTCTCTTAGCGGGCTTCGCACGTGTGCGCGTCGCCGCTGCGCTGCCTTGTTCTAAGGTGGGTTTCAACGACGCGCCAAAGGGAACGACCGTTGGCCCACCTTCGCTCACTGATAGCTGTGCCGAGGTCGAGCTGGCTCTGCAAGGCAGCGGCAGGCCCGCCTGGGAAATCTCCGAGAAGGCAGAAGGGCCATGTGATAGGTGAGAGGCGTACGGTGTAGCAAGGGAGCCGTCAAACGAAGAGAGTGCATGCTGCGGTGCATCGCCTTGACTCATCCTTCTGGTGTACGCTACGGCTGCCCTTTGGAGATCGAGCACCGAGACTACGTGCATCTCGTCCGCTTCGTGCGGCGCGTCGGCTCCAGAAGGTGGCGCTGGCGGTGGCGACCTAGAAGTGAGATGATGGCGCGTTGATGGCGGCAAAGGTCGAAGAAGCAAGCCGGCGGGAGCAGCAAAGGTCTCGGCCGGTAACTGCGATAGCGTTTCCTTGGGTATGGGGAAGGAAGCTAAGGGTTGTTCATGTTCTAACTTTGGTAAAGTGCTTCCCAACGCCTGCGGTGCACCAGATGGCGCAGGTGTACGCGAAGCGCTGGCTAAGAGGGCTAGCAGCTGTTCCTCCGACACGACTGGGCTCTCGCTCTCTTCTGCTCCACCCGCCCTCGCCGCTGCTTGCTGCCGAAGAAGCTCCTCCACCATGCTGTCTACAGCGTTGTCCAGCGCAACGCGGTCCACCTGCTCCACCTGCGCTTCGAGTGCGCTGCGCGCAGCGTTAGAATTGTGGATGGCCGCGCGAAACATTGGGTGCGAGAATAGTGGGAAGTGATGCGCGTACATCCTACGTGGGGCGGCTGCGGTGCTCTTGTTGTAGCTGCTGATGTGCTTCATGGTCCCCGTGCTGCGCGCTTCAATTGTAGGAGAGCCCCTGGGAGGGTGCTTCGGCGAGGAGGTGCGGCGCTGCGCTTCACCGCTGAGCGGATTCGAGAGATGCTTGGACATTTGCGGTGCACCGGTGCCTGTTATGCAGGAGTTGGCGAAGACAGACAAGGCGATCTGAGAAAAGAAGGGGGGTGGGGGGTGGAGAAGAAATTGACAGCAGGAGTGTATGCGTTCACCGACAAAGGGGTACGAGCTGCTTGATTGCCCATCACATGTGGGTGGGCAATGGGGTGCTGTAGTTGCCGCCACATGCTGCTGCTGTTCCGCTCTCGACGGCATCGAGCATGCGCTGAAGTAAAATGGTGGAGGCCACGGTGGGGGAGATTGGGGACCAACACGAGTGGAGCTTCCACCGCAGGTGACCGCTGCCGACCACCCACCACTGAACAAGCATAGAAGAGAAGATCCATTACCAGGCCGCTCCATGGGGCTGTGGCACACGCGGTGCTCTGCACCACTCCACACGGTGCATACACTCATTCAAAAAGAGAATGTGCGAACGAGCAGGCGAGAACAGCTTAGTCGCTGTCAGAGGATTCGCCGCCGCTGCTGCTGCTGCTATCGGAGGATATCTCTGTTTCACTCTCCGAGGAAGGAAGAACACGTCCGCGCTTCTTCTTTGTAGATGCTGCCGCCGCCGCCTTTACCGGCTTACGTGAAGATGTGGTCGCTGCCTTCTTCCTCGCCGGCTTTGCGCCAGAGTCCCCACCGCCATGGCTATCCGCTGCGGTGGCACTCTTCGCGCGGGGCTTGCGCGCCGCAGCCTTCGCCTTCGGCTTTGCCGCATTCGCGCCTGTCAGCATGACCGCTGTGACGCCGTCTGCGATGACCTTCCCCTTCTTCCCCTTGCCGCTGTCCGCATCGCTTTGGCTTGCCTCCTCGTCCTCCATCGCATCCCCGGCTGCGTCGCCCTTATCGGTGCGCTTGAGCGTGCTCTTTGCAAAGCTGTTGAAGCGGTGTGTTTTGTTAAACTCCCGCGTAAAGGCTGTCTTGACCGCTGTTGTGATGGCCACCGGCGGCATGGAGCTCGGCCTCTCCATCCGTTTAAACTGCGGCAGCGTCTGCACCAAGTCCCAGTCCTCCCGCATCAGGTTGTACTGATCCATGACGGCCATCACTTCGGCGATGCCCTCCTTCTCCTTCTCCACCAGCGGGGCGGTCAAGGGACGCACCCAGCCATGTGGCATGTAGTCGGCGACGACGTCCTCCTGGTTGCCGGAGATGCCGCGTGTGGGGTGCGAGGCTTGCATGGCCACACACCGCGCCAGTCGACGGTTTTTGCTAGCCGTGGAATTGTGGCCGAGCCACTGCGGGAATTTCACGGGACGCTGCAGGTCAAAGAACTTCTGCTGACCGGTCATGAATGTTTCGTACTTGCCGCGCGTATACACGCATGGCGCGATGCTCGACGACAGAACGTGAAACCGAGAGACGGACCAGTTCTGCTCGTAGTACATCACGCGCTGGGCCGCGTCGGCGCGGGAGATGGAGCTGGCCGCCTGCGCCACGGCGCCCATCCAATCGCGGCCGTCCAGCGGCTCCGGGTTGAAGTGCAGGTAGTTCTCCTGCACAAACATATCTATGAGGTCCGCGTTGTAGTAGCAGGACTGCATCTCCGCAATGGTGTGCCGCTCACCGCGCGACGTGCCCTGAAGCAGGAAGTACTCGGCCGAGTCGAAGAGCCCGGCATCGCCGTCCTTGGTGGCCTGCGCGGCACACTCAGCCAGCTGCCGCTGCTCCAACGACGCTCGGTTTAAGCACCACAGCTGTAGGTTGCTCAGCATACTTCGGATATCGCTGCCTGACCTTTTAATGATGTCCTGAAGCAGAGGTTTGGAGAGCGTGACGCCCTCGCGGGCGAGGACGCGGTCGCAGAGATAATTGGCCACCGTATTGCAGGGTGGGTGGCTGAAGCGCAAGTCCTCGACGTAGTTCAGAAGCGATCGCAGCTTTGGGTGCCAGCGGTCATTGCAGGTGCAGAGGATCGGGATGCGGGTAGTCTTGAGCATCTCGATCACCTCTCCCACACCACCAATGTCGCAGCCATCCACCTCGTCCATGAGCAACACCGCGTTGGTGTACGATGTCGCCTGGGAGGAGAAGGCGCGGTTTTGGGTAACGTCAGACACGTTCTCGCGGAGTGACTTACGACTTCGAAAGTCGCTTGCGTTGTATTCAATCACGGTACGGCCAAGCTCGCGGGCAACAACGTAGACCGTGGTGGTCTTGCCCACGCCAGGTGACCCCGACAGCAGCACACCGTGGGGCTTCTTTCCGTCATCTCCCGGGCTGCCGGCAGGCGTGAAGTTCTCCAGCCAGGCTTTGAGTTTGTTGGCGCAAACGGGGTAGCACATCTCGGCGATGGAGCGCGGCTTGTACTTGTCCGCCCAGAGCTCACTGCGCTGCTGCTGCGGTTGCGACTGCGCCGGCGAGCCGGTTGACGCGACACCGGAGCAAAAAGGAAAGGCAGGCATTGGCTTATGTATGAGTAGCTGCGTAGTGCGTGTCGATGAAGAGAGGATGGCGGGGGTATGAACGAATCCCCCACGGCGTTAACTCACCACAGGATGCGCTCGCAACTCGGCGGTGAACAACACCACCAACAATCAACAAACAAACTAATAAATATTCTATATGGAGCTGCGCATAACGGATGCGTTGTGGCAGCAGTGCATGTGTGCAGCGGAGCTGCAGGCGAGAGAAGTGTGGGGGTACCCTTTGTAGATGAATGGAGTGCGTAGCCCCAGCACGGCAACATGTGGCGTCTGCGCTATTTTTCCATTGCTCGCTTGTGTAGCCCCTCTTGACGTTTGCCTTGCTCAAACGTTCGCCGAAAAGCAGCAGGCAAAGTGGATACGTGGTGAGACGTCGGTGACACCACAGACGGTGAAGCAAAAAGCAACAAAAAAACCATTGATCGTAGCCAATGGGTGTGCGTGTGTGTGGGGAGCAGCGCGTTCAACACTAACACGCTTCCCGCTACGTGTCGCTGTAGCGAAGACAAGCTGTAGAGGTCCATTGCTTGCGGCATAAAAAAAAAGCGAAGTTGGCTTGATTTGCATGCTTGGGTTTCGTTTTGGATGATCCAATGCCCTGCGATGAAGTCCAGTTTCCCCAAGTGGATCTCTAACGTCGAGTGAGAGGGAGAGGGGCAAAGGCACACCCCTCCCCGCTCCCTCCCTCCCTTTTGATAAGAACAAAGCGAAATAACTAAGGAAGAGCGCATGGAGGGAATATTAAGAACAAATAATGATATAAACGGAAAAAAGAGGCGGCGTAGGCGTACAACTCCCACCGCACACGGATACGGAGGGCAACGGAGCATCCGAGAATCTAAAGGAAAAACAAATAAGGGGTGGAGCGCGGTAATGGCAACCAGAAGAAAGCCTGCCATTCTGCCTCGAATGACCCACCCGCC
>LJSK01000108.1:37376-50042 GCA_001299535.1 Leptomonas seymouri
ATATATATATATATATTTAGTTTTGGACAGGTGCAATGCCGAAACGTTTCGCATTCGCGCTTCGCTCCGCTGCGGCTCGGCCGTGCTGTGCGTACGGGTCAACGAAGCCAGGAGAGCGATCGTTGTCGGCATTCATCTCATTCCGCCTGCGAGTTGGCTCCAGTGGCTCTTGCATGGGCACATAACGCTGCTGTGAGTTGCCCGCACCGACCATAGCGTGCTGCTGTGCCTGCGAAGTGACCTGACTTTGGGGAGTGTAGGCAGAGTCCTGCCGGCCTGTGACCGGAAGACGAAGCGGGTGGAAGTGCTGCTGCTCTATCATCCCCAACACTGGCCTTGCTTCCAGCTGCTGCTGCTGTGGCACATTACCAAAAGGAAAGCCGCTTCCCCCTACCGAGCTCGCTGCTCCCCTTTCCGCCGCGCCGCGCCTTGATGGCTGAGCGTCCGGTGCTCTGTAGTGCGAAGAAAGCTTCGCGGAGGGGGCAGGTGGCACGTGACCGGAGCGGCCCACCACACATCCGGAGCCCCCGGACTTCCACGCGAGCGGCTGCACCCCGTCCGCCGTTGCCCCGTTGATGGCACTCGTCACGGGGAACGTGTCCATCTGTGCTGGGTTGAACACTGTGCGTGGCGGCACGAGGCTTGTGGAGGTGGGCAGCACCGGACACACACTGCCGCGGTCCAGCAACGGCTCGTGGGCCGTGCCACCGTGTGTAGCTACACTGTGCTCACGACCGTATTTGTCATCCTCCATCACCAGTGCTGTCTTTGGGCGTGCCTTGGGAAGCAGCGAGCCGTAAAGCAGCCCAGGATGAATGTGCACCCCAGAAACCGCACCCGGACTCGCATTGCGGCTTGCATTGACATTGCTCGGCGCGATGGACGGGGAAGCAGCGCGACCGACGCGACTGGGCGACGTCGCAGCGGACATCTGTGGCTGCAGTCGACTCATGGCAGCTGCTCCTGCAGGATACAAGCCGCTTGAGGGAGAATAACCAAACAGTGGGTGCTGTGACGGTTGCAGCAGCATCTGCTGGTACTGCCGTCCAGCTGGCGAGTTCGCAGGCACCGTGAGCCCATTCGGGAGCTGCACAAAGGCATTTGCGGGGACGGTTGCGGCTGCTGCTGTGGTGGCGGCGGCGGTGGGGGCGCCACCTTGTGCACCCGCAGGGATCGCTCCCGCTCTGTAAGGGCTTCGCGCATGGCCACCGGTAATGCCACTATTGTGAGCGCCTTCCCCGCCAAAAGGAGTGGGGTGGCCGCTGTTCCGCTGCGGCGTAGACCCCAGAAGGCTGCCGGCCTGCCCGCCTCCTTCAACTCTACCGCTAACAGGATTTCCAGATGCGCGTCGGTTAGCCGACTGCGGGCTGCCGACTGCAGGCTTCCCGCCACGTCCTCTGCCGCGCGGGGCTGCGCTATTGTAATACGGATACGACACTCCATCCCCTGCATGGTCCACGTTGTTGCTCATGACGGGGTTGTTGATCCTTCCCCGGCCACGCCCGCTGCTCATCGCCGCTGGAGCTCCCCCACGCCCACGACCTTGCTGGGGATTGCCGTTGTATCCCGGGCTGGTCCTGCCAGCTGGGTAGGCGCCTGACAGTTGTTGCGGACTGTTCGCGGGGCTTGCGTTGCCGCGTCCACGTCCGCGCATAGGGGAGCAACCACCACTGTAATTATTCATGCGATTGTTATTGCCGAGTCCTCTCACGCGTGTCTGATCGTCGATAGGGCTGTAGTAGCTGCCCGCTACATAGTCGCTGATGCCAGAGCTAGTGGTGTAGCTGTACGAGTACATGGAGGCGGAGTTCATCTCCCCCCCATCATCATCGTAGTAAGATGGCGAGGGCTCTCTGTTGTGTCGACTGCGCCGTCCATGCCGCCGCGATGCCTCTGAGCTCTGCTGACGGTATGTTCGAGTGTTTCTGTTGTCTGCCTTCTGGCGTGCGGCCGGGCTCTGCGCACGAGGGGTGTGCACGGTACCATCGTCGTTCCATCCGTCTCGCTGCTGCCCACGGCTACCAGAGGCGTTCGTCAGCGTCCGGATTGCGTGTGCGCTGGTATTGCGTTGACGCTGCTGTTGCTGTTGGTTCTGGCGCTTCCTACGCATTGCGGAGGATCGCGGGCTGTGCGTCTGCAGCTGTGGGTTTCCCGGCGTATCGCCGCCACTCACGCTGGAGTTGTTGCCGTGCCTGTAAGGACTGAAGTCACCGTCCGTGTAGTCGCTGTCCTCATCGCTGTGCGGATGGCCGTCATGATCGCGGCCTCTTCCGCCACGACGGTTGCCTTGACGGTGCGCGTTGCTGTTGGCACCTCTACTGTTCTTTCCCTGACCCCCGCGGTGCTGGTGATCAAAGTGGACACGGCTGCTGCTGTTGCTGGCCCCACTGAGGTGTTTCTCGGGGGTGGAGTTGCCGCCGCGGCTGGCCATGCCTGGGATGGCATCGCGACGTGGGATAGACACGGAGAAGGGGTCTGAGAAGGAGCCGAAGCCGGGATCGGTGAGTGCTCCGCTGCCGCATCGGTGCTTTCTGGGGCTCGACCCCGCAGACACACTGCGGCGCAGTTGCTGCTGCTGATGATTATACGACACGGGCAACAACGGCAGCGAGCGATTTCCATTATGGGCTATGATGTGCCGCTGCTGCAGCGGTTGCTGCTGGGGCGGCTGTGAAACAGATCCACGACGACTTTCCACCATCCCACTCGCACCGAGCTGCGCGTTGGCCCGCAGTTCCTGATCACCCGACAATACGTTGATTGCACTCGAGACACTGCGCCGACCAGCGTCACTGCCCGCGATACCGCCCATGCTGTTGCGCGACATACCAGGCGGCATCGAGTTGGACCCGCTGCGCAAATTGGAGGGCAGACTGGATTCGGCCATACCGGCAGACGCGCCGATTGCTATTCCTCCAGGACTCTTCATGTGGCTGCCGGGGTAACTCCAGTGCTGCTGCTGCTGCTGCTGCTGCTGCTGGCTTTGCAACTTCTTTTGTAGCTGCTGCTGCGACACCGGTGAGAGCGGTGACTGGGCATTGCTCGTGGAGTAGTCCCCATTGCTGTTGTTGTGCGGGAAGCGACGGTGCTGCTCCCGCTCAATGATACGCGGCGGCGGCGGGCGAGGCGCGGTGGCGTCATCGTAGTCGTCGCCGTCCTGCTCGTTGTCATTGTCTAACAAGTCGCCTTCGTAGTCCTCCTCTTCGTCCTCTGCCCCGTCTTCCTCGTAGCTCGACCCGGCCTCTTCCGTCGTCGCGGTGGGAGTGTAGTGCGCATCGTAGTGACGGCTGCGGTGGCTGCGGGTGCGATAAGAACGACTTGGCGAGGGCGGCGCGAGCAGCGGCGGAGGGACGGCGGCGCCCCCGCTAGCGCCACCACGCTGCGACCGTGGAGGTGTCGCCACAGGAGAATCGGTCCCCGAGGACAGCTGCGGGGATTGCAGGGGGATGATGCGCGGGCTTGGCGGGAGCAGCGGCGGTCGTTGTGGCTGGGGGGAGGACGCACCGGAGGGCTGATAGCTTGTGAGGCCTGGATGGCTGTCCACGGTGAGAAGCTCAGAGACGGAGCGCGAGTTACCGCCACCATCACTACCTACCCCGGCGGGAGCCGCGCCGGTTCTGCTCAGAGCTCCTACAGTGTCGCTGCTGTTGATGCGACCACGGCCGCTCCGGCCCGAGGAATGAACGCCGCTACGACCCACTCCCCCGCCTTCACTGCCACGGTGGCTCCCTGTGCTGTCAAAGTAGTAGTTGTTGTTCACCGTGATGGGGCTCTGCTCCCGCTGGGGCAAATGCTGAAGCTGCTCCACCTGCATCCGGGATAGCTCCTCCGTCGGTAGGGAGCGAAACAAATCCACGCTCGGGTCTTTGGTGGCGGAGCAAAGCTCGGCCAGCTCGCGGTAATTCCGCAGCAGCTGCAGTTGCCGCGCAATGCGGGACTGAGAACCGTTCTCCAGCTCTCTCACCTCGGCCGCCGTGCTACGCGATAGGGGAGGACGGGGTGGCACGAAGGCCGTCGGCGTGAGAGTGGTCGTGATACGCGGCGCACGCTGAGGATCGCTGCCACTCCTGTTCGAGGTGGTGGGTGCAGGCTCCACCCCACGACTGGTGGAGGGCCCTCCGTGGTAGCGACCACCACTGGAGTCCCACGGGCTGCCGGGTGTCGGCGGTGGCAACATCTTGTCTGGAGCGAGAGAGGAGGTCTCAAAGGCAGCGCGTGCCGATGGGCGTGTGGGGCCGAGGGGGTCAGCGTGCTGCATAGCGCTGATGGAGCTATCATGGGGGTTGTCTAGCGGGATGTCGCGGTTCGGCTTGAGCCACGAGTCCATAGTGGAGTTGTAGCGTGACTCTGCTTCTTGATCTAAAGGGGCGCGAGTACTTGCTAGTGATGTGGGTGCTGGTGCTGGTGCTGGTCGTCGGTACGCATTCAGAGGGTCGTAGTCCTCATGAGTCGGTGGTGGCGGTGGTGGCGGTGGTGGTGGCCGCTGTGACGGTGACTGTGCCTGCTGCATCGTCCCATCGAAGGCTCCCAGCTTCCGCATGACGGGAGAGAGGTGCCGGAAGTGGTTGCCCTCCATACGTGCCAGCACGGTGTCAACATCGTCTGCTTGCATCAGCTCCCGTACAAGCTCCTCTTCTTGATCCTGTACGTGGTGCCGCCACGATGGGGACGGTGGGCTGGAGGAGAACATGGGGCCAACGAGGTGTGTGCCGCCAGTGTCTGCTCTTATCGTTAGATCGAGGCGAGGCAGCGGAGGAGGAGTCAAATGGGTAGCGACCTGATCAACACGCACGCACACCTACAACAAGAACGGAGAAAGAAAGCAGTATTGGGGTGGTGATGGTGGTGGGGAAGAACCGCCAGTTGGACTACCACAAAATGAAGGCAGAGAAGAACAGGCGCTGTCTCACTCACTCACTCAGCAAACAGCAGAAACGTCTAAGATACAGTAACAACTCAAGCAAGTCTAAATTAAACAATGCACACAATTGGGGAGCCGGCAACGCTGTGAGACACGCGTGCGGCACTTCTAAAAACAAAAGACAGAGACGGACAAACAAAAACCACGGAAACAATTCAAAGAGCTATGTAAGAAGAAATCAAAACACACAAGTGGTATGCGGAGACCAACCGCCAGCAACGAAGAAATCTCAACGCCACACAATAAAGAAATCTAAAGCAATGTTTCCTGTTGTTGCGTCTTCTCCTTCTTTCGATTGATCCTCAGGAGGATGGGGGGCAGACGGGCGGGCCTGAAACCAGCAGAGAGTCTTGGAGGATGACAGAGGGCGTTCTCCCTCCGTTTTGCAGCTCGGCGCACAAAGCGCCCGCGATTCTTCTCAGCTCAACGCCGACGCGCAGCTTCCACGCTCTGTTGTGCGCACGTGTGGGGCTTGAGTATTTGGTAAAGGAAAAGAACAAGGCCCGAAGAGAGGGGGAACAGCAACAGCAACAAAGAATATTACAAGGGTACAATGAAGGCAGGGGGGGGGGCGAAGATGTGCCACACGGAGAGGAGGTGGGCTACCGGCAAGATGGAGGGTGGGGGCAGAAGGGGAGGGAGCGGGGGACCCTCGTGCTCTTAGGGATGAGGCCACCGCCTCGTCTCCTTTTCCTTTGTTTCTCGAAAAGAATGGGGTGGGAGGTTCAGGCAACACGATCCCCCTGCCGTAGCGCTCGCCCGCTTCTCTCTTTCTTTCTATTTGCACCTACAGGTATAACGGCGCGTGAGCGTCAAAGATGCTGCCGCTGTGACAGCGAAGGGGGGGGAGGGAGACCGAAGTGCAGCAAGGGGATAGCGAGTTGGAGAGGCAGAAGGAAAAGACAGACAGAGAGAGAAGTTTGTGGATCGCTGGCTTGACGTCTGTGGTTGGCTAGAGCCCATGTACTACACATACATATGAGGACTTGCCGGTACGATAGACTGTCTTTAGACTCCCCCCCTCCCCCTTCCTCTGCAACGACGAGGGGGCGTCTCTCCACGCTGAAAGAGACAAGACGTAAACGAGGCGTTGCCACGCTGTTTCGGCAGGAGACATTCACGGTGCGTAGGACACCCTCTCTATTTTGCGTTTTTTTTTTTTTTGGGCCGTTTGGCCAGCAGAAGTTCGTGCTCCTGCCAAAGGCCGCTTTGCATGACTTCAGAGGAAGGGCCGCTACCACGCCTTGCCGCTGTGCTTCACCTTCTTTCTATAAAGCCCTTCATCTGGTGCTGTGCCCCGTGACCGTCTCCGTCGTCTGAGCTGCCTCCCTTCACACGCACCGTGCAAGGATCCAAGAGGCAAAGGAGCGCAACGCACCGTGAGCGGCGGCAGGCACCTTCTTCTTCTCTAGCTCTACCACCACGTAGACTACCGCGTGCTGCGCTTTGCTGGACATCAATGAGGTACCACTGCTGCAGTGGCATGGAACCGCCTTCACCAGCCGCACTGTGTCCGCCTCTGCTACTACAGAAAACGCCGCCTGCGAGCGCTGATGCCGCAGCAGAGGCAGTGGCGATGCGCCGCCGGAGGGCAGGGCTGGCCGCACGCCTTTCTTATGGCGCTGGATACACTTCTGAATTCGAGCTGTGAGATGCACATAACTCATGGCAGCCTGAACGGCGGCCTCCACACTGCGTGAAAGAGAAGCGCTGCTTGTGCTGCTAGCATCCGCACTGTTGGTGGCCTGCACCGCATAGTGAAGAAAGCCATCTGCATCGCTAAGGTTTCGACGTCGCTGGGTCTCTGCGTGGGATGCGATTAGCGACGCCTTGCGCTTCTTATCCACATTGTACTGAGAATCTGTCAGGTGCAAAGATGCGAAGGGAAGAGCACAGTGGGCGGCAGATGAAGTCGACGATGCCTCTTTCAACGCAAGCCGAATTGCTGCCTCCGATGCCTTCACATCCAAGAAATAAAGCACTTTGTCTTGCGTAGCGGCGGTACCTGGCAGACGCCGACCGACCTTAATTGCGATCACCGCCGTCTCAAGCTGCGCTGCGAGCGGTGACACAAGGTGAACAGGTCGTCGCCACGTGTTGCGCGTCGCCGCTGTCGCCTCACGAACGAGACTGAAGAAGCCATCGCTCTCAAAGTCGTCTGTCATGAGACCATGCACACCGTTGAAAATGATTGACAGAGGGGAGCCGACGTAGGGCGTGCGCATTGGTTGCAAGAGCAACGCGATTGTCCAGCCAGATGATGAGGTGAAGGCCATTGACATGGCGCAGGGCCGCTGCGCGGAGCCTGGTGCTGGACTGGCCCACGTGGGTTGACTGACGTAGCCGCTTGCCGTTGTGTGGGCTTGTGAAGCGTTGTAGCTACTCCACGAAACACAAAAGCACTGCGCCGTGACGCTCACCGGTGTGCTGTTTGCACCCTGGTACGACACGTCCTCCCCTAGGCGGCCTCGTTTTTCCAACTCTTTCAGCATCACCGATAACGCAGCCGAACGCAACTGCGCCCCTCGACTGTGCAAGGGCGCCGTTATGCTTTGCTGTTGCTGGTCAGAGGACATCAGGCTTGTGTGAAGCGGATGGCCACGGTACCACAGCGACACGGCGGCTAATACGTATCGCTTCTCCGGGCTGTTCAGCCCCATGGTGGGCATCATGCCACGCAGCGAGGCAGGGCAGGTGGAGCTGGTGGCAGATCGCAGCAGCTCCTCCACGCGTTGCCCCAGCCGAGGATGTGTCCGCAGCGGTGAGACATCTTCGCGGCAAAGACGGCGGAGGGCGGCCACGCGAGGTGCGTAGCGGTGAGGATGGGAGGCGATTTGATGGCAAAGATGGGCGATTGCACTCACACGTGCAGACATGCACTGCTGCACTACTTGGGGATTGCTCGTGAGACGCGTGTGCAGCGACGCGTAGCATGCGCTTTGCGCGTTACCCCCCTTTTGGAAGGCACTTGGTGAGAGCGCAGTGCAGAGCAGTGTCGTGTGAAAGAGGCAGTGCGCGTACGCTGCGCCGTCGCCCCCACCAAGCTGCTGCCACACACTGCGCGGAAGACACACCGTAGCGAGATAGCGACCTTCTTCGAGAGGGCAGGCATAATAACAATGCTGACCTCCCGCCAGCTGCACAGCACCACCGAATGGGGAAATGAAGCTCCGCTGTGAAGCGACCTCACGAGGTGAAGACGGCAAACGCCTTGCCAAGGCAGTTCCCCGCTGCAACGTGCACAAGTAGCTCGTCACCATGTAGTGCAGGCGACACAGCGGCTCGGCAGATGGGAGCGTGGGTGATGCCGATGTAGCAGGGGTCGCCGGCGCCGGCGAGGAGGTCAGCGATATCACAGCACCGTGAGCTGTCCCTTGGCTGCTCTGCGTAGGCAATGGAAATCCGCTGTTGGTGGTAGAGGCCGGCGGGTCTGCAAAGTGAATGTGTTGCGCCGGCTTCTCCGAGCGTGCCAGCTCAAAGGTTGTCGGAGGCCCCGCAGTCGCTGCACCGACGGCGGGGGGCAACGCCCGTCCCGTGCCCGCGACAGCGGCCAGCAGCACCGGAGCTTCACCCCGCGCAAATACGTCCTCCTCGCCAATACCCGTAGGCAACACGTAGAAGGAGAGGTCAGTGCTGGGCATGGTGCCTGCGCTTCCAGGTCGACAATATATATATTAAAGGAGAGGCCGATGTGTGATGCGGTGATGCCCACCCCCAAAATGAAATTAAGTAACTACTCTTCTTTGGGCTCTATATGGGCAGCAGAGCTCCCATGCATTCTATGTGTTCGGTGCTCTACGGATGCTTCTGTCTATGTCGTCGAGCGTCTCTCTCCTCTTCACACGGGCTTATTTAGAATGTAGTGCCGTGCCGTGCATACGCGGCGCGCCGCGGGGCGAAGGAAAAGTTGATGGGACGAAGAGGACGGAGGTACGGTTGAGTGCACATCACAATAGGCGATGCAGCTGCAGCCACAACACAGACAATAGATTAGCTTGTAGTTGATGGTCCGCGGTAAGGTGGAGACCTTTCAAGGGTGCCAGGCTGACGAAGGGGTCAATCCAAAGTATTTCAGCGTACTCTGAAAGAGGCGCTCCACACAGTCGACTCTCCACCCCCCCTGTATTTCTTTATGATATGTACTTATGCGTTTTCCCTTCTGCTTCTTACGCTTCGCCGTTGTCCTCATCTGACGAGGTGGGCGAAATCTCGATGAGCGGCGAGTGCTCCAAGGCAGTGGCGAGAGGGGACCCCGTGGGATGTCTGACAGGCATCTGTGGATCCTGCGGCGCCGCTGGAGAGGATGCTACGAAGGAAGAGAAGGTGGACTCACCCAGCCGTTGGGCAGCACCACTTTTCTCGTGGCCGCGTTTCACCGGCGTGCCATACGCCTTCAGTCGATCATGCAGCTCTCGTAGACGCTGCTGCTTCTCCTGGGCAGCCTCCAGCGACCGATCAGACCACAGCGAGCTCCGCGCATCCCATTGAAGAGGTGATAGGGATGAACATCCGTTAGCGCTTCTTACTATTTCCTGAAGAGAGCTATGGTGTTGCTGCTGTTGATGCCACCAAGGCTGAGGGGAGAGGTGCGTGGGAGAGATGCGCGACGGGCCCAATCGCACTGCAGCGGCCGAGGCCACAGATGCGACGCCTGATGAGCCGGCCAGCACCCTCTCCGTTTCTCGAACCTTCCGCTGACTCATCTCCAAAAAGAGTTGCAGTTCAGGACTCGTCACGCACACTGCGTTCTCATCGTCGTCTACAACGGCAGCAGTGAGAGAGGTCACTGCAAGAGGGGCGCCCCTGCTATGCGTGATGGGTACACTCGGGCGAGAGACTAGTGACTGTGGCGCGTTGGCAGTTGTGGAGGTGCTCGTGGGGGTCCCAACTGAGAGCGGTGGTGGTGTTGGTGGGCTCCTGCGTGGACGTTGAGAAGCTACCTTTTTGTTGCCCTCCTGCGCGTCACGATGCCGCGGCTGGCCTTGCGGCTCAGCAGACAGCGCTGTAGATGGAAGCGCACACAAAGACGGCGATGACGGCGTTCGCTGCCACTGCAGTGTGGTGGCATCAATCATGCCGCTGCGTCCTTGCAGCAGCTCGGCATTTCCCAAGCACTCCGATGCGTTCCGAGAGCTCGCTGGCTCAGGGTCTATAGATATCTTCCATACTTTGGATGGCTGAGATGTGGAGGCTGACGGAGCTGTCTGGCGGGATCCAACTCCAGCGGCAGTCGATGCGCCCCCCGCTGCACGAGGCCGGGCCCAAGCGGCGTGCGAGTCAGCGGCGTAGAAGTCGAGGGACGTCAACCTCTTATCGTTGCCCGTCTCTCGCCGGGTTTGATAGATTTTCTTTCGCTGTGCGTGAGGCTCTGCTACCGCTTCTCGTTCCACGGTAGCGTCGCTGCCGCTTCGTCTGCGCCCTTCGTCACCATCAGAGCTGGGGTCATCACAGTTGTCTGACGTGCTTTCGTCGCTGTCTTCGCCGCCATTTCCGTCAGCGCAGTAGTCGTTGGCCGAGCTGATTTCCGCTGAAGCGTTTCGTGGGCGGGAGGCGGCAACACGGAGGCGGCTGCTATAGGTGGATCGAACCAACAGCTTACGCTGCGGTGCCTCACGATCCCCTGGTTGCTGTAGAACAGGTGACGTCGTCCGAAGCGGTGCGGTTGATGCCACGGGAGTGCGCTCAAACTGCGTTGCAGACGTGGGCGAAGTCCGTCGTATGAGACTAGCATGCGTGGGCTTCATATAATGCCCGTTTGGTAGATACCGCTGACGGTGCTCTGTAGAAGAACGCTGCCGCGATGATGTTCGTGCACTACCTTTCGTATTGGCTGCATTCTTTGGATTTCCCTTCACAGGAGCTATGAGTGAGGTGCTCTTCGAAGTGACTTCTACTGTTGCTGGCGGTTTTGCGTTACGAAGACACGCATCGCATAGCGCGTGATGGCGATGAGCAGCGTGCGCACGCGCGGTAGCTGAGCCGCATCTTCCGTCAATTCGTTCGTCTGCCGAGGAACTGCGGGTGCTCGGGCGACGAGAATAATCACGGGAGTTCATGGCACCGTTCTCACTCTCTCTCCCTTCCTCTGTCTTGCGTGTATGTCGCTGCGACGCTGTCAGCTGGACTGAAGGGTAGGAGCCTTCGCTGCTTGACTGCGCTGGCTGGCGCCATGTGGAGATGCGCACAGGCGAGCGCGCGATGGGCGATTCTTCCATGCCACAGTGGCGCGTGCCAGCCCACGACAGCGAGGCATCGCCCGTGGTCGGGGGCTGAGCCCCCTGCGGCAGCGATACGGAACCCGTCGAGACTGGATATGCGTAACGATAGGATTCGCGGGATGGATGCGAGGGAACGCCATCCTGCCGAGGATGTTTATTGCTGAAATCAAAGTTGTCTAATGGCGCTGCATTGGGAATGTGCACGAGCGGCGGCGGCGGCAACAGCTGCAGCGGATCTAGGGGTGATACTGGTGCATGTCTATCCTGGTTGCTCGAGGGTGGTAGTTGCTGTTGCTGTTGGTCGAGCTGGAGTTGCTGCCGTTCGATCATGTTCGCCAACGCGCTGAGCTCATACTCGCGTATGCGCTCCTTGTGCCGCTGCGCGTGAAGGGCTTCGTGAAGGGCGAGAGATTCCTTCATGGATGCCACCATGAACTGCACCTGCTCCGCAATTACGTCCTCCGGCACCCCAGAGCGAATGCAATTGTCGATGAAGCCAAGAATGAGGGACCTGTGGCCCTCACCTTCCACAAGGTAGCCATGCCCAAGTAGGAAGGGCAGGTGCTCCTCCGGCTGCTGTGCTGCATGCGCTGCGAATCTATGTGCTACAGCTTGCTGACTACTGCCATCTGAGTGAAGAGGCATCTGCCTGCGTCGTAGGGGGCTATCGTCAATAGCGCGTGCATCTAGGGTGGTGGAAGGGAGAGTGCTTTCGTTGTTCGCTAGAATACAAGCTCGCGAAAGTCGAAGGCTGGAAGAAGGTGGGGCAATACGATCAACGTCTCGTGCGTCTCCGCGGTCGTTGCGTTCTTCGTAGCGACTCGGCTCTCCGTAAGTTGACTGGGGTGGCACTTCGGCTGCAGACGTGAGCTGCTCGAGCAGTGCGGCTCGATACGCACGCGGATTCAACATGGGAGCACGTAACGGTTGAGTTGGTGGGAGGCCTAGGAAGCTCTAAACTGAATCACCCTCTTTGAGTGAACAAAGGTCAACGGCACCAAGAAATACGGAAGGCACCTGCATTTGACGACTGCGGCCTTTTGCATTCCCTAGCAGCAGGGCGACGTCAGCAGTGCGTGGGTCTGTACGGGGAGGGGGTGGGTGGTGAAAGAGCCTTCAAGACGCTGCGCATGACAAACCTACGTTGCGAGGCTCTGCAATGACGCATATGAAAGACGCGGGTGCAGCAGATTGTGTGGCGCAGATGAGTGCACGTGGGCGATGGGCAAGCAAGCAAAAGAAGCGCTCACCTCACCTGCCTTGTCAATGGTGAGAGTGGTTGAGTTGAGGGAAATGAGAGGAGGGGGTGGAGGTAGGGGGAGCAGCGACTCGCAAATGCGGCGCCGGCTTCTGCAAACGGCAACTGCGGAGGGCGCGTGCCCCTCAGAGCCACAGTAGCAGCACCAGGGGCTGACCTGCATGCACCGTAAATCGGAGCTCCGACATAAACAATGGCTTGTGCGTGCACCGCGCTTCACGTCGAAACGCCATAGAGCGCTGCGTGACCCCTGTTCGTCTCCTTCCTTG
>LJSK01000108.1:51720-69164 GCA_001299535.1 Leptomonas seymouri
GGGGGGGGGGGAAGGTGAGAGAGGTGCGAGGCAGAGGCCCTGTGCGCTATCCTGCTCCTCGGCGCCGGCAGCCGAAGTGGCTGCCAGTGACGCTTCAGTTTTGCTTGAACATCGACTCTAACGCGCCGCTTGCCGCGAAGAAGACGCAGAGACAGTCCGGCCTTCCACGCGCAGCTTCCGCCGCTGGCACATCTCGCACGCGCTCGTTCATCATCAGCTTTGTGCTCCCGCTTCGTTGTACGCATTAACTTCTGTTACCAAACAGTAGGTGAAGACGAAACACCTGAAACAGGCGCGTTGCTCCCCCAACACCACCACCACCACCAGCGCCGCACCTTCCAGCACACAAAGAGACCCGCGCGCGCCGCCGCTGTCCCACGTCGACCCCAGTGAAGGCGGCTCCACCCTGCTTTTAGGAACTGCCCAGACGGCTGTTGTACTCACGGCGGAAGGCCGCGGGGGGCAGCTGCCACACGTGCTCCTTCACCGCCACCGTCACCTCCTCGTTGAACAGCCTCTTCGCGTCCGCCACGAGCTCTTCCTTCTTGGCGGCGAAGCTGCCGTCGACGTCGCCGAAGTAGTGATCCGCCATGATCTGCTTCTCTGAGGAGACGGCGATCATCTGGAAGAGGGAGATGACGACAGCGGCGGAGTATATGGGCCACATGCGCTCCCGGGTCCAGCCCCACACGGCCTGCACGGCACCCAGCCCGGTGCTGAGCATCTTGTCGACGCCGTACTTCTCCATCAGCGGGATCATTTTTGATTTATCTCCTTCGTGGCGGCGGGCGAGTAACTGATGCTTGCCTTGACGCTCGCTTGCGGTGCGGTGCTCCAGCGGCGAAAGCACAGCGTGGAAGTTGTGTACGTGTGTGTGTGTGTGTGTGTGTGTTTGGGGGTAAGATGCAGGACACTTGAGTGTGCTTCTGAGCTGAAGGCTATCCCAGCTGTGGGCGGCGTTTGGAGCGAGAGAGCGAAAGGGAGAGAGGAGTCCGGGGAAGAGGTGGAAGGGGGAGCGCAGAGCTCGCTGCAGCATAAGCGCTTGCCCGGAGGCTGACGTGTCAGCCGCATCGGCGCAGGAAGCTGCGACCGTCACGCGGGTGTGAAAGCAGGTGCAGTGCACATTCCAGCGGCAGCGCGCTGAGGCAAGTGCTTCTTGGCAGCGCTCGCGTGGCGGAAACTGCTGTCTGGGGATCACGCTCTCTCTGTAGGCTTCGCCTTGCATGCAGCTCCGCTGCCCCGGCCTACGCATGTGAGGGAAAGGGAAGACAAAACTTAATCTAGTAGTCGTCATCGTACAAAGACACCATGACGTACCTCGCAACGCCCACAATCACGCAGAAGCTTCGTGCGCGGCTCATGCTCACCCGCAGAGGGACCCCCTCCATGCCCGTGACTTGGCACAGAGCGACCCGGGAAGCCGAGCCCTCGTTTGCTTTCGTAGCAGCATCACCTGAAGAGGCGTCCTCGTTGTTGCTGAGGGCCTCCTCTTCCGCTTCCTCATCGTCCTCATCCCTCTCGCCCGCAGCGACGACCTCTCCGTCGTCCCGCACCACAGCAATGAAGAAGGGGGCATTGGGCTTGGCCGCTCTCACACTCCCCCGCCCGCTTTGAGAAAGCACAGAGGCAGGCTGGCACACGATCACGTGGCGGTCCTCCTCGAGAAGGCCGTACCAGCTGCAACAAAAACGGCTGCCTTCGTCCTTCGTGAAATCCGCGTTGAGGTGCTTCCCAATCGACGCGACGTCCACGTCTGCTGCATTCAGCTGCGCGAGCTCACAGCCCGCCGCTGCCGGCTCCCGACCCGGCATCTGCTGCTCGTCTCGCTCCGCGCCGCTGCACGCGTCCATTGCGCGAAGCACATACGAGGAGAGGCACAGGGGCCCAATTAAGCCGCTCACCGCGGGCTGAGAGCACAGCGCGTGGAGCGTCGCCGGCTGAGACCTGGTGTGGGGGGCCGCTGCGGCGTGCTGGGGGACAGCGTCGTCGCTATTGTACGCGGAGAACGGAGCAGCGTCTCCTGCCTCATCCCTGGCCCCCCCACCATGATGCTGCCCTTCATCGCTGCCTTCTGAGTCGCCTTGGCGCGACATGTCCGCCTCAGAGGCGGGGGGCGAGCCGCCATCTGCACCATCGGACGCGTCCTCCACCACGCAGCACAGCAACTGCCTACCAGCGTCAGGGGCAGGGGCCCCCCCGGCCGTGCCGTTGAGTGCCATCGCGCTGCAGCGCGTCGGAGCCGCTGGTGCTGCTGGCGATACGCGAGCACCAAAGCTTGATATCCGCTGCTCAGCACACGAGGTGAGCTGCTCGTAGAGGCGTGCGGCGCTCGTGTCGCCGGCTTCTTCGGCAAGCCGCGACGTGCCTCTGCCGTCCGGATACATGAGGTCCGCCGCGGTCACACCGGCTGTCGACGCGATGTCCACGAGGAAGGTATACAGCGCCGGCTGCCGTGTCGCGCTCACAGGCACTTCGTCGACCAGCACCGGCTGCTGGGGCGGTGGCGGCAGCACAGGCGAGGGTGAGCCTGCGCGATTGCCCACAGCAGGAGAAGACGCATCCCGCAGATCCTCCTCCCCGTAGGCAGTGGCGCTGCTATTGGCGTTTGTGCTGCCCATCACAAAGTGCGTCCCGCTCTCCCAGTGGATGGCCTGCTGCATTACCCACAGCGCCAGATCACGCGCACACTCGCCTTCATTGGCCGCCTGCCGTAAGAACGCCTCATACTGACGGCGCAGCGCACCAAGCGTCGCGACAAGACTCGGCGTGCCCCCAACAGGGAGGGGCAGGGGCGGACCATCTTCGTTTGCGTCGCGGTGCGGCACGGCACCGTCGCCCTCAACGTCACCCCTCGTGTACACCGCATAGGCAGCCGCCACCTCACAGCAGCGGTAGCACACATGGGTTACCTCGTATGAAACCACGCGAAACATCTTCGCCAGCGCCTCCAGGTCCTCCGCCAAGGCCGCCCGCATCAGCGTCTGCTTGGCGTACTTGTAGAGCGCGATCGGGTCCGGGTCCGCCAGCTGAGCGACAATAGCGCTGGACAGCAGCGGGGCTGCCGCGGGAAGGCCGAGGTGGGCAAGCACGCGCCCGCGGAGCACACCGTTCCACCCACGCACGACCCTTTCGTACGTTTCCGCTGCAATGCGGGCGTACTCACGCACGTAGCAGACGGCCAGCCACTGCGGCATCGCCAGCGCTGCCAGACGATCCTGCAGATTCGCCTCCCACAGCGCTTGCGAGGGCAGCGGCGGCGACTCCGTCACCCCACCGCGGACGCCGGGCGTGGGCTCTGTCACGCGCTCGCACACTGTCAGGTAGAGGCGGTGGTGCTCCTCCACCGCAGGTTGCACAGGGTCGGCGGCTGTGTCGCCGAACGAGACCAACGCCGCAACGCGCGCGTGGCGGGCGTCGTGCTTACTGTAGCCGCCATAGGCCTCGCCTCTGCGCTCTCGAGCATCGCCAGCCGAACCCACCGCGCACTGCTGCCACTGCATGTCCGACACCGTCACATCACTCCAAGCCAGCCCACGGCTCGCGGAGGAGGAGGGCAGCGCGAGTGGCGCAGCGTAGACCTCGTAAAGGCCGCTCACAAAGCAGCGCACAATACCGTCACTGCCCAACACCGTCAGTAGCGAGACGGAGGCGGTGCTCGCGCTCTGGCTCTCCCCGATTAGCGCCGCGCTACCGGCCGCGCCCGTGCGGCTGGGCTCCACGTTGAGGGGCGCACCAGAGCCCGCCGCAGGGCCTTCACCACCGCCTGCTGCACCCGGCACAACGCCCTGCGTTGCCTCATCAAACAGCGCAGTCGTCACGCCCAGGCGCACCGGCAGGCAGCGCGTCTGAGCGTCCGTGGCCATGGCCAACAGCTGCGCAGGGGACGACGAGGCCACGCCGCACCACGTCATGGCCAGCACAGGGCGGCCAGGGGGGAGGGAGGTGGCGATCCACGGGACAGTGGCTGGAAAGGACGAGGAGGAGGGGGCCGCCGCCGCTGCTGCTGCGGCCGCGGGAGTCGGAGGTGGAGCGGATGCATTCGTGCCCGATGTGGTGAAGACTCTCGCCAAGTTGCCGGCCTCCACGTCAAAGACCAAAAGGATGCCAGACGGCAGCGCCACTGTGAAGAGACGACCGGACGGCGACCAGCAGCAGCGGTAGTGCTCCACCGCGTGGTGCGGACCTGCCCCACCAGCAGAGCCCGCGCATTTCTGATCTGCGGGATGGAAGGGCGTGAGGGAGAGGGAGAAGACGGTGGTGAGGGTGGTGGAGCGGTAGACGGTGACCGCACTGGGGGTGACGAGGCCGAAGAGGTTCGCGCAGGGGCAGGCGCTCACGGCCAAAATCCGCTCTGCTGTCGATTTGGAGTGCAGAAGCTTCATTGTGTGGGCGGTGTAGGGGCCACCCTGTCTGAAAGGCCCGATGGTGCGCAGAGAGGAGGGGGAGGGACGAGGACGGGGAGGTGAGGGAGGGGTGCGGCTGTGCCGGGGGGGCGGGAGAGCAAGCGCACACGCGCCGCGAGGCTATCAGGCGGCGGTGGCTTCCCGGCTTCGGGCCGATCTGCGATGACACAAATTCTACGCTCAAAAGACGCGCTGCCTGCACAAGACAGCAGCAGCACGGCGACATCCGCCTCGCCTTGGCTTTGCGGGCCGCTCTTCCATCTGTCTGGCGAGTCGAATTACTACTTGGTGGCGTGCTTCTGCCGCAGCAGGCGTGCATCGGCGCCTCTGTCGCCCTGGCGCTCAGTGCGACCACCTCCATCCGATGAGCCCTCGAGTCGTCTGCCGGTCACGAGTCGCCACTGCACTGCTGCCTTGCCTTCCACAACGTCCAGATGCCGGTGCACTCCATCAGGCGACACCTCACGCCGTCAGCGTCCATCGTCAGCTTCGGCAGCATCCTCTCCCCAAAGAAGAAGCGCACCATGCGTTCTGCGTCCGCCCTCGTCGCAAACTCGTAGTCCGTGCGCACCCACGTCCGCGTGAACCCGAAGTGGTCCTCCAGCCGCTGCGTGTAGGTGTTCTGTCGGGTCGGCTCGGTCGACCCGTTCCCGAGTGTTTCCAAGACAACGAGGGCAGCGGCGGAGCGGGAGGTGTCCAAATGGTCCACCATCGCCTGCACCACGGCGTCCACAGCCGCGTGCCAGTGGTCCTCCCCCCACTGCATGCGCATGACGTAGGATAGCGACCACGCGCAGACCATCAGCGAGCAGCGTGGGTGGTGCGTCGCGGCGAGAAAGCCGTCTCGAATTGCTTGGAAGGGAACAGGCCGCACACACAGTTGAAGCTCCGCCTCGGCGCTGCTCGTGGCTGCGCCCTTGCTCATGTCCCGCGCCATGCCAGACTTATCGTTAGTGTCTGCACAGAGCTCAATAGGCTGCAGGGGGGCGGAGGAGGGGGCGACGGTGGTCGCTACGGGGCACAGGGACACGCTGCTGTAGTGCGTCGACTGCGCAGCGCTACGCACAGTGTTGAGCAGACACTGCTTCAGCATTGCCACCTCGTTATCGTAGGCGTAGATCGCCTGCACGGCTCGGTGCTGCGCTACCATCGTCTCAATGCGGCCGGTACCGCAGCCAAAATCGGCGACGCGTATCCACGGCCGCTGTTTCTCGCCCACTCCTTCCGAGGGGGACCACGACGCCGTGCCGTCGATACGCCCGATGATGTCGTGCAGCAGTGCCGCCTGCACCGCGCTGCAGTTGTGGTGCTGCATGAGAAGGTCGTAGGCTTGGGGGAAGCGGCGGTACATTTCTAAGGTGCCGACCTTGAAGGGTGGAACCACCGCGGCAACCTTGCTGCTGCTGCTGCTGGCGGTGGTGGTGGTGGCCGTCAGGCGCGCCGCGGAGGGCTGGGCAGCGCGCTCTGCAGCCCATATTTCCCGCATCTCCTTTTTGAGGCGCGCCGTTAGCAGCGCGCTGCTGGTGGGCACGGCGTCCGGCGGGGGGGCGGGGGGTGGGGAGCGCGCTGCTGGCTTCTGGCTGCCGCGCGGACCTGCCCCGGTCTTCGGCTTCTTCGCCGGCCGCTCGTCAGCGGCAGCAGTGCTGCTGCGAGGCCCACTGCCGCGCGATGGCGGCGGAGACGCCACTGGCGGTGGCGCTTGGGAGTCCGCGTTCGGCTCCATGCCCCAGCAAAAGAAAAGGTGCTAGCAGGCGAGGGAAGAGGGGGGAGGCCGTTGCATAGTGAGGGGTGGTAGTGGTGGTGGTGGGGAGGGCACGCAGTGCTGGGGGCTGCCGCAAAGCGCGAAGGCAAAGGCATCGGCGAAGCCCACATCCGCCTGCCAGCATGGCAAGCGCAGGCCGCATTAGCGGGCTCTGGCAGCTCCTCGGCATCAAAGTAAATAAACGCGTTGTGGGACGCTTTTGGGTCCTGCCGGATCGTCTCTATGCAGCCCTGAAGGGGGCGTGAATATGTGTGATGGGGGGCACCGGGCTAAAGCTCAAATAGGGGCAGCGCGCCGGCATGCCACGTGCCAGGGCTCGCGGCTGCCACGCCCATGAAGCCGCTCTTCTGCCACCCTCCGCCCTCATCGCATGCGGTGCAGGAGAGTACGTTGCTTCCGCCACTCCAGCTCCTCGCGCTTGACCATCGCGTACAGCGCGCGCTCCACCAACTTCGTGTCGAAGCCCATGCGAGCCAGCTCTGACAACAGCCGGTTATGCTCCACCGTAGCGCCAATGGCGACACGTCGGCGCAGGGCCTCCTCCACCCGCAGCACCAGCTCACTCTGCGCCTCCGTCAGCGTCTGGTCCGCCACGCCGCTTTTGATGGCGTCCACGGTGGCAATCTTGAAGAGCTTGATGGCCTCCTCGGCGTCGCTGCGGCTGGCCAGCACGTCGAGCCGCATGCGGGCAAGCGACTCCGTGATGCGGACCAGGCTCTCGAGCTGGCGAGCGGTGATTTGAATTATCGGCGTCTTATTGCTCGACCCACCGCCGCCGCTCTGGCCCATCGCCCCAATGGCCTCCAGCGTGCGCTGATGGGCGTCGCGGCGCACCTGCACGTAGAAGTCGAGCAGCACCTTCATCGCCTCCTCCGAGATGACGGGGCGGCACGTGGCACGAGCGTAGGAGATGTACTTCGTGAAGAAGCCGCGCTCGACCACCTCGATACCGCCGTGCGCCGCCGACGAGGCAGCGGAGGCTGCGGCGGCCACACTCCGGCGCGCAGCGCCGCCCTTGCTGCCGCTGTTGGCGCTCTTGTGCAGCCCAATGACGTGGTGGGCGAGGCGCTGGTCCGTCTCCGGGTTGCGAGGGTCGATCACTTTAAAAATGAGGTCGAAGCGAGACAGGATGGAGCTCTGGAAGTCCATCTGGTCCTCGTTCGAGCGCAGGGGGTCGTAGCTGCCCAAGGTCGGGTTGGCCGCCGCGAGCACGGAGGTGCGGCTGTTCAGCATCGTCGTAAGGTTCGCCTTGGCAATCGAGATGGTCTGCTGCTCCATTGCCTCGTGGATGGCGACCTGGTCCTGGTCGCGCATCTTGTCGAACTCATCAATGCACACTACCCCGCCATCCGCCAGCACCATCGAGCCGGCCTCCAGCACAAAGTCGCCGTTGCCGTTGGAGATGACGGACGCGGTGAGGCCGGCGGCGCTGCTGCCCTTGCCGGAGGTGTAGATGCCAATCGGGGCTACCTTCTCGACGAACTTCAGCAGCTGCGACTTCGCCGTCGACGGGTCCCCGATGAAGAGAACGTTCATGTCCCCTCGCAAGAAGTTGCTGCCGTTGCGTTTGCGGGTGCCGCCAAAGAGCAGGCACACGATCGCCTTCTTCTGGTCTTCGAGGCCGAAGATGGCCGGGTCGATGCTGGCGGACAGCTTCGCGAAAACGCTGCCCTTCTTGGCAAAGGCCTTGAAGGACGCTTCTTCCTCCGGCTGCCAGGTCATGGTCGAGCGTGAGCGCACGCGCGAGGAGAAGTTTTGGTTGACGCTCACCACCGCACAGCTGGCGTCCTGGGTGCTGCGGAACATCAAGCCAACACAGCGGAGGTACTGCGCACGCAGCCCTGCCGCCGCACGGCCCCTGCCGCCGCCGCGCGTGTTGTCGAACCCGCCGCGCTTCTCCTGCACGGACACGACACCGACGAGCTGCACGCGCGAGCCCGGGCTGATGCGATCGACAAGGTAGCGATCCACCACCACCGTCAGGTGCCGCGGCAGCTCGCCGGTCGGCACGTCTTCGGGCAGCTCCTGCAGCTTAATGATCTGCTGGTCTTCGTACTCGCACTCCATGGGCAGCAGTACATAGGGGTTCGGTCGGCACTTGCCCGTCGCTGCGCCACCGCCCACGCCGCCGCCGCCGCCACCAGCAGCGCCGCCGCCCCGCCCACCGTTCTCCATGCACTGCGGGGGCAGGTCGATGGAGCGGCCGCCATTGATGTACGCCTTGCTGCGGCAGCTCGTGCACTGGATAGCGGCCCGCACACACCGGGCGTGGGTGGAGCTAGACTTCACCACGATCCCGCTAACGCAGACGAGCTGGGCGACGCTGGCCTGCGCCAGGTTGCGCAGCGGCATCGGCGGCACTGCCCAGAAGAGCTGCACCTGGATCGTAGTTTCACGAGAGTACGACGGAAACAGCTTTCGCTCCTGTGCCAGCTCCCAGACGGCGTGCTCCATCAGGGGCAGCGTGCGTGTCGGGTTGTGCTGCACGGCGCCAAAGAGTGCGCCGCTGAACTGCTGCAGGTGCGACATCTGCAGCTCTACGTAGTGCAGCCCTGCAGAGAGGTTCTTGCGCAGCATGTCCATGTAGATGAACACGTGGTGGATACGGAACTGCGTGATGAACTCTTTGGCAAGAAGGCGGATGTCGGTGCCGACCTCGCTGTCGCCATCAACGCTGCCGCCGCCGCCGTAGCCGTCGCCGGCGGTGGCGCCGCTGCCGTGGAAGTTGGTGACGTGCACCACGCCAAGGTCAGACTGCATCCTGTATTCTAGAGTATGGCTTTGCCTCGCTAAGCTCCTATTGCGGAAGAGTGGTGCCGATGTACTGCACCGGCAGCGAGCGGTTCAATTTGTATGGGAGAGCACAGTCGCTCCGTGGGGGTTGCGTAGGCCGGCAGTCGAGAAAAGGCTAGCGTTGTTCCCGAGAGGCCAGCATGGCTTCTCTCTATGCAGCTGTAGCGTGCGCTGTGGGCTCCGCGTGACGGAAGCGTCAGTAGCGCTTGCTGGGGCTAGGGCAGAGGGAAGTGGGGACGAGAAGTGTGTGTGCGTGTGTGAAGTGAAGCGCAAGTCTGTCATTATGCATTTTGGAGTCCACACAGACGGCCTCTGTGGCCGCAGCTACTCTCTGGGGAAGTGCCGCATCCAAACCGGCAGCTGGCGCCATGCAATCGAGTGGACGCCCCCATTGAGCAGCGTGTGGTGTGTGTGCGTGCGCGCGCTGCAGAGGTCGCTTTAAGCAATGGCCCGACGATCCACCGGCGCTTGCGTGAGTGCGTTGCGCTGCACTGCAATTCATCCTGTTCTGTCTCATCGCCATTTAATCCTCCACTGCGTTGCCCTAATCCTCACCAAAGACAAGCCCTACCCGCCTTGCCGCGGCCGGCCTGGGGTGCCGCCATCACCGGGGCTCGGCCGCGGACGCTAGCAGCTCGCGCGGGTACTCTTCAAAAGGAGCCTTGCCGCTCAGAATCAGGTATTCGTGGTCCAGCACGCCATTCATGCACTTCTCCACCAGCAGCGGCAGCAGCCACACCATCCCCGCCTCCGCGCTGGAGTACGGCAGGCGGTGGTAGCGCACCATCTCCGCCACGTGCAGGCGATTCTCGCATCCGTGCGCCATGTAGTACTTAACCACCATCAACAGCGCAACACGCTGCCGCGCCAGCATCAGCACGTTGCGCACGCCTATCTGCACAAAGAAAGGGCCGTGCATCTTCAGCGCCGCGTCCAGCAGGTCCAGCCGCGATGTCTTCAGCGCATTCACCACGTCGATCAGCTGCGGTGCGTCCAGCGCGATGCGGTCGCGGTCGGAGGGAAGGCGGCCCAACGCGAGCTCCGCGGTGAGCAGCTTCACCTCCAGAACACGCCTGTTGCTTGCTGGCGCGTCCGGTGGGTACACGGCGAGCGCCTTCGCCAGCAGCTCCGCCACCTCCTCCACCTGCCGCATACGCAGAGGCTGCCGCAGCAGGGCACAGGCGCGGCGGTAGTACAGCATGCACCGCTCCGCCAGCGCCGATGGCAGGCACTCGTGGAAGGCCGCGGTGAACAGCTCCACGTCCTCGTTCACTGGTGCATCGGCGGCGATCATCTCGCTCACCAGGTGGGCGAAGCTGTGCAGCAGGCTTTCTTTTTCCTTCGAGTCGAAGGTGAGAAGCCAGCGCGGCGGCTTGTCAGCTGTGCTGCCGAGGGCCTGCACTGCGGTGGCCTTCACGCGACGGTTCAACATCGCGAACAGCTTCGAGGTCACCACGTTCAAGTTGGACTGCACGGTGACCACGCCGCGTGCGTTTGCCTCGTCAAACACGGTGCGCACCCGCCGCAGCACCACCGGGAGGACGCTGTAGGGCGGGGCCTCTGCCTCACCGCCGCGTTGGAAAAGCGTCTGCAGGAGCTCGCTCAGCTCATTGGCGTAGTGGCAGGCGTCTGTCAGAGCTTCCACCGGGTGGTCGCGCAGTGCGGCCTTGTAGGCGGCAAGGTCAGCTCGCGCAGACGTCAGCGTCGAGCTGCCTGGTGACGCGAGGGCAGAGACAATGGCGTTCAAATAGGTGCCGAGGGCGAAGAGGGCCACCCACGTCTCGCCGGGAAAGGGGGGTGCCGCGCTGCCCGGCACCTTTGAGCCGGCGACGATCGGGCGCACGTGCGCCTGCCACACCGCCAGCATCTCCCCGGCGCAGCTGCTGAAGTCGCCCGCGACGCCCTCACGGCCGGCGACACCAAAAAAGGCCTGCTCCAGCGCCTCAGCCGCGCCGGTCTCGCGGCCCGCAGAGGAGCTTGGCGCCCCCATGGCAGCGGCGGAGACGAGTTGGAGCAGAAAGGATTTACAGACGCGTGTGGCCAGCGACCACTGCTTCTCATCGGGGGGCAAGGAGGGAAGCACCAGCCTCTCTGGCCGGGAGACCGCTGCCGGCCGCTGCATTTGCTGCTGTTGGGCGTGCCGAGGAGCCGGGATGCTGAAGTGGAAGGGCTGCGCTGAGGAGGGAGGAGGAGGCGCAGCACGACCCTCCGCACCGGGGCGTGGCCCGTCCGCGCTTTCAGACGGTGACGGTGAGCGGCCTCGCCGACGGCCCCTTCTGCCGCCGTCGCGACTGCGGCCGCGGTGGCCGCCATCCCCAGCAGCCCCGGCGCCTCCACGACCGCCCTGTGCACTGGGCAGCGGGGCCACAGCAGAAGCGGGCCCATCCGCAGGGCGAGGGTGCCTGTCTGAAGCGCCTGTTGCGAGGGGAGCAGTGCGAAAGGAGTGTGCCGATTGTACAGTTGCGGTGCCGAGCACGGACTTCGAAGGATCCGAGATTGTTGAGAACGCCGCTCCAGCAGAGGCGGCGAAGGCGCTGGTCGCCGTTCTACGGGGCTGGGATTCGTTAGTGTCTGGTGAAAACGCCGATGATGCTTTTACCACGGGCGGCTTAGTGCCTGCTGAGAAAGCGGAGTGAATGGCGGTCGGCGGCGGCGGTTGTGCTACCGTGGCACCGGTGGTGGCGAACGACGACGTTGCCGGTGACTGGGGCGTGGTGGGTGCTGGCGCGGCGAAGGCTGTCTTGGAGGCAGCCCGGCCCCAAGTGCTGAAGCTACCCAAAATGCTACCCCCCTCATCGACCGTGTTCATCGGAGGCGACGATGCTGCGGTCGTCGTGAAGGCACTCTTTGGCTGCGGGGGTGGCGCTGAGGTGGTCGAGAAACTTGGAGTCTGTGGGGCGCCGAAGGGCGGCGGCGCGGCCTGCGTGTTCGCATCACCTGCCACACCACCGTTGCTGCTGTTTGCCCCGTGGCCGGCGTTCCCCCCTACCGCAGGCACTGCTGTAGACGCACTGTGCTGGGGGGAGAGGGAGGTCGACAATGGAGGCCGCGACGGAGGGGAAGCGAAGAACGGCTGCGCTGCCTTACCAGCGCTTTCGCCACCAACAAAGGCAGCACCGAGCACCGAGCCTTGACTGCTGCTTGTTCTGACCCCCGCGTAGTTGGCCGCGTGTGGACCTGTGGAGAGAACGCTGTCGTGGCTTGCGGCACCAAATGCGTTTCCTGGATCTGCAGTGGAGGGGGCGGCCGGCGTAACAGAGGATACGGTTGACGGCACGCCAAAAAAAAGCTGGCGGTGTTGAGACGGTGGTATTGATCCACTGGCCGGGACCGATGAAGCATTCGAATTGCCATCGTTGCGGGGAGCACCCCCAACATGCTGCGGTGGTGGCGGCAGCGGTGCTGCGCGACCAAAAACCGAGCTGCTACTCTGATTTCCCTCTGATGGCACGGACCGGTTCGTTGTTGGTAAGCCTTGCGCTGGTGGGGCGTTGTTGCTGCTGCCACCGAAGATGCTGCTGCTCTGATGGCCCTTACCACTGCTGCTGAGACTTGCGCCAAAGGCAGGCGCCGATCCAAACGAGCGAGCACCACCAAAAACCGGCGCTGCCGTCGTAGGGGCTGCTGAGGAGTACACGGATGGCGGTGGCAGGGGCAGCGCAGTGGAGGGAGAAGGGGCTGATGGAGTCTCTGCTGCTAGCCCAGTGCTGGGAAGGATGGGTGCTGAGGGCGTCGAGAACATGTTGCCCCCGCTGCCACCAAAGACCGGTGTTGCGGTGAGAGGGACTGCTGCTCCTTGACGACTGCTGCCGCTGCTGCCTTTCGGGGCCGCACTCCCAAAGACTGGTGGGGCGGCGGTGTCATGGCGTTGGCGCGGGTATGCAGGCGGTGCAGCTGTGCCGAGGACACCACCACTAGTTGAGTTAGCGGGTGGTACGCCACTACCGAAGGCGTTGAATGTGAACATTCTCGGAAAAGATGTGGCTTGAAGGCGGTTTGAGGTTGCTGATAGCACAACCACAGAGGAGTTGATCGACTCGTTTGAATCGTTACACGGTGCAATTGCGGCAACAGCGCACGTTCGATTGTAGGTTGAGCGCAAAGCGAAGGCGGGGAAGGCGAACAGAGGAAAGACAGGGGAAAAGATATTCGGCTGACAGAACATGAACAACAAGAGCGTGCAAACCGGTGTAAAGCAGAAGCGCTTGTTCGCCCGCCTTCACGGAGGCAACGAATTGGCGACTGATTAGGGGGGGGGGTACGTAGACCGGGCTGGTGCGTACCTGCACTGCGCGTTGCTTCGTTGTCTGGATTCGCGCAAAGGGGGGCTGTAAGCGAACAGATGGCTGATCATGGTAGAACAACACCATAAATAAGACAAATAGATGGAGCCCATGTATGCGTGCATCTCTTCCCTCATCGGCGATGAAAGCAAATCGCACGGAAGGCGCACAGCACACGTACACACGTACACACACACACAGACGCAAAAGACATGGAACGAACGCAAAGGTGAAGCGGCCCAAGGGCAAGAGCGAGTACCGTGCTAAGCTAAGGTGCTACCGTAAGATAACAACGATCTCCAACGTGTGCGCACTCCGTCAAATACCCCGATGCCCGTCATTCACAACGGTACTCTTCCAATGCCCCACAGTTCTTTCCTACTCGCACAGACACCAACAGCGGCACAGCCAACCGCATCGCCCGCGCCTGATTTTCAAGAATACGCTTCACCGTGCGTGCGACCGCGTCCACAGCAATACGAGGCACCGCATAGATCAGCTCATCATGGATCGCCATGACTAATGCAAGCGGCGCTGCGGGAAGGTAGGGCAGGATAGTGTGCCGTTGCTGGTGCACCGCACGCATGGCACACAGCACGATGTCCGCTGCACCGCCTTGGATCGCCTGCGCTACAGCCCGCTGTTTTCGTCGGTTTGCGTCTGTCGCGTGCGCTAATGATTTTCGACCAGAGAGTGTCTCGACGGAGAAGTGATGAAGGCCTTCTTGACGAACTTCACGCAGGTATCCTTCGACGCGGGGGTACACCTGATGAAAACGCGCAATGAGCTGATGTGCGGTGAGCGGGACGACACGGCCAGCCGTATTTCTGTTAGTGTTGTCACCGCCACCATCTACATTTCCCTGTGCTGAGAGGGGCGACTCTTGCTGCAGTCTTCTGATACGTTCCTCCATCGCCTTCGGCCCCATGCCGTACAGTAGCCCGTAGACAATCACCTTTACTGCCTGGCGTTGGTGGGGCTGCACACAATCCGCTGACGGCAGCTGCAGCAAGCTGGCCGTTGTGAGAGTCAGTACGTCCACGCTAGAAGAAAGATGCTGCTGCAGGGTCGCGTCTCCGCTGAGCTGGGCCAAGACTCGCAGCTCCAGTTGATTGAAGTCGAAGGAGGCAAGGACGCAACCTGGCGGGGCACGGTAGAGGTGTCGCATTGTCCATCGTGGTTGCTCAAGGAACAGGAGAGCGGAGGCATGGGCATCGACGTTTGTAAGGCGAACCCAACGTTCCACGTCCTCTGCCAATGGCACATCGACGGCGCCATAGGGGAGAGGGGGCGTTTCGCTTCCCTGGGCTTGTGTGGCATGTAGCGTGCGAACCGTAAAGGTAGTGAGCTGCGGCTTCCTGCTGAGGTTTTGCACGTTTGGCAGTGTGGAGAAGATGCGCCCAGTAGAGGCGTTGTGTAGCGTCCACGTAGGGTGCACGGAGAAACACATCTCACTCCACGAAGATGGCGAACGGCGGCGGTCGACCGCGGATGCCGCGGTGGTGATGTCGTGCGGATGCTCCAGCACACGGGCCTGCACCCGGTCTGCCACCTTGCCGAACATGTCCGTGATCTTCTGCTTCACCTCAGTACGCTCTTGAAAGGCGATCCAGATGCAGACGAGCTGGCAAGACAGCCGCAACTGCACGGCCCCTTCGGTGTCTTGCTGAGCAGCGGCCTCTTTTGCGAGAGCATGGAGCAGCGAGACGTCTAGCTTTGGGTGCGCCGTTAGCAGCATCGCTGCCGGTCCACGTGCGAGGCACTGACGAATATGCTCCGCGGTCATACACGCCGCTACTGACGTCTGCACGCTATCAGGGTTTCTGCTGCTCCCCCGTTCAAGGACTGCCAAAACATGCTCCGCCAAGTCTTCGAGGGCTTGCAGCTGCTCGCCCAGCGCCGTTTTCATGCCATAGTACACAGAGTCGTTCACGAAGACGCCGTGGTAAGTCATGGCCTCACACAGGAACTCGGCGTAGGTGCGCTGTACACACCACTCCGATGGCGAGAGGCGACAGCGCACGGCTGGGCTGGGCGGGGAGGAGGCAAAAGAAGCCATGTGTGCTTGCGCTGACGGCGCGACTGTGCCTGTCACGTTGTCAAGAAACTTTGGGAGTACTTCCGTATAAAACATTGTCAGACTCTTCAGGTCATGATACACACTCGCCAACGCCCCATTATCCGTCGAGGAGTTTCCAAGGCGCAGGCAACGCTTCTGCCGGCCCGGACGACGGTGCCCGTGGCGTGGTCTTTGGCGAGGCCGCTTCGCGCTACCACCCTTCGATGCGGCAGTAACAGAGTGAAGCGGCTGACGATCGATGGGCACAATGGTGTGCAGCAGCCTCACTGCGTCTTCGCCGCTGCTTTCGTCCTCCTCGCCGCCGCATTTTCCCGTGTCCCGTGCATCGGGGACCTTTGTCGCTTCATTTAAGATGCCGTCGTCGTCGTCGCTGCTGCCGCTGCTGTTGCCGCCGCTCTCGCTACGATCCTCATAGAGGGAAGATACGACCGATTGGTCCTCGCTGGCATCCTCTGTCGTTGACGCATCTGTTTCGTCTTCATTCGTATGTTGCCATCCCCGCAACGCAGGGCGGCGCTGCTGCGCCATCGTGCACATCTCTTCCTCTAGCAGCTGCCGCACTTCATTTGGAAGCGCCGACTGAACGTTCGCCAACTCCACCACCCCGTCGACGGGAATAGCATACATCGTGGCTAGCGAGGGGCGCAGCTGTCGGCCCAGCTCCGACCACGTCGTCAAGTCGACCACCTGCTGAATATCTACTCGATCGGTTCCGAGAAACAGGAACAGTAGTCGGTAGAGCAGTCGGCTGTGCAGGAGGACCTTTGTCACGCTGGGCGAGTGAAGCAGCTGGGCGAGAAGCGGTACGACAGGGTAGTTGCTCGACGGGTCCATCGTGTACAGCACCTGCGTAGGTAGCACCGCAGCGGTCGGCGTAGACGACGGCGGTGCTGCGGTGCCTGTGGTAGCTACCCTCGCATTGTCTGCCACTTGCTGCAGCGAGAAGCTGGGGCTGTGACTGCTGCGGCCCTCCACCGCATGGTGGCACAGCAAGAAAAAGGGCTGCACATTGCGCAGCGCCTCCCTCAGCGGCCCTGCGCTTTGCTTTTCGTAGCCCTGCAGGGTCGCCTTGAATTGCTGCGGGTGCTGCAGGAGGCGGGTGTGACCTTGCAATTGAACATCAAGAACGACTGGACCGAGCTGGCCGGCTAAGAGGGCGTCGTAGAGGGGCATTACATCGTGAACAGCTAAATGTCGATTAGGGCGAGAGGATGATAGAGGTGGGGCATTGGCCGAAGCGGTAGCCATCTCGCTGGTTGATCTATGCGCTCCTAAGGTCTCTATTGGCTGCAGCTGATTCGCATCAGAGGGTAGAGAATCGGACGAAGCACGCCGACCGTCTTGTTGCTGCATAGGCTCTCTTGTGGTGTGGATGGTGCTCGCCAGAGTATGCGAAGAAGGAGCAGCACTACACACGGAAGCGTCCTGTGTGGCAGCGTGGATTGTGGGTGCAGGCCTGCGTACAGAGGAGTCATCAGTGACCGCGTGTAGCCAAAAAAGGAGTGAGGCCTCTGTATTGCGGTGGGGATTGTCCACGGCTGGGGAGGAGGGCGCGGGTGCAGCGCCGGCAGCCATCTTGGCGTCCACAAGCCTCTTCTTTGGTGCCATTTGCAAGCCCTATTGAAAATGTGTTGCCACCGCTAGGGAAAGCAGGGTGCCAAAGCCACACGGCAGCAGTAACAAAAAGCGGTGCGATCTTGACGAAAAACTCTTTGTGCTCTCCTTTCCAGCGCAGAAGCTGACATGTGCTCTATGGTTGGCAGATGCTGTTTGGTGTACAGTTCTATAAGCATACGCACGCCCATATATATGTATATGTGTAGGTTTATGTGTATAGAGGAAGCGCTAGTCGAAGAACACAGATCAGCTGATTCTAGTGTTACAACCCAAGCAGTACTGTTGCTACCAGCTTCCGTTTTCTCTCTCTCTCCTTCTCTCTGTCTTGTCTTCTTCTATCTCGACCAGCAGCAACTCTGCAAGAGGTTTACTGTACAGCGCCGCTGCCGAATCTGGAAGGGAAAAAAAAGGGAGGAGTGTGTTGCACCCCGCACTCTCTCTTGTGTGTACCTAAATTGATGCGTTTAGGGTCCCTCTCAGAGGTGTGGTGGAGGTGGGGGGGGGGG